>OMNW01035320.1:131791-162487 GCA_900303245.1 Selene dorsalis | reverse complement strand
TCCTGTTTTAAATAGAAATTTGACTCAGAATAAAGAGCTTTTAGCATCTCACATTTGGAGTTGAGCCAGACTAAATGCATCACATTATAGACAAGTATTGCTCCATAAAGTACTTTACTGCAGAGCCACAGCTGTTTAGTGACTGATAGAGGAAACAGAGACATAAGTACTTGTAGAGTAAGGCCTGATGTGCACCATAACACAGTATTCATAACAACCTCTGTGAGCAAATATCAGAGCTAGAACATCACATCTACTGTTTAAATGAAGACTATAACTTTCCATCAGCTTTATCTGCTACTTATGTCCTACACAAATCTGATATGAATGGAAAAAATACAAGTGACTAACTTCAAGCGGATTCTGAACATCACATATTTGATGGGATTGCTGAGTAAGCAATCCAACTCTGTCAAAAATGAATATTTGCCATGTATAGGAAACCACATTAGAATGTCAAAAAATGATTTGCCATTACTGCCTAATGCAATACTGAGGTAAAAAGAAAATCCAGCGTTATCATACTGTGAAAAAAGATCTGTTGCTGTAACTGCTTAATTCCTCTCACGTGATTAGTTTTTGAGCTATTTCTGAATATTAGCTGATCAGTAATCATATGGAATGATTGAAGTGTACATGTCGACCAATTAAATGCTGTTTTGTAAACTGTAAACTGTTGAATAATTTTTATTCAGTAAGTTTTCATTTCAATATAATAATATTGCAGTTAATAAGGTGGGACGGTAAAACTTTCAACCATTAAATTAACCCTAAAACTGTATTACCGTTTTAAGGTTTAATGATCAATGTAATTATCTACAAATGTAAATATTGCAGTCAATGTTAATTTTTATACTAATTAGCTGACAGGAAATGACAAGCTCACTGCAAGAGAGAGGAGAAAAGATAAGTGATGAAAATGGGGTCAAAGTAAAAGGAAAACATGAAATATGAATGAAATACAGTTATTTTGACAAATGAGTCCCTGTTTTGGTTGTTGCACTTTTATGACTGTGCTATAAAAATATCTATTGCTCTTTTTCATTTATTACACTATTGTAAACTCTTTTGTCCATGTCAGGCTCCTGTAGAACATTGATTTAATGCTTCCAAGCAGTCTGAGATATTCTAAAGGTAACCTGCTGTGTAGCAAAGCAACATGTGTTTCCATGGTGATCCACCCTGGTTAAAAGCAAGGGTTAAAAGTTATGCCTCATGATAGGTGAGATGATAATCTCATTCCCTGGCCTCAGGCCACAGATCTTTTTTAATAATGCCCATGTGTTACGACACAAAAGCAGCCCCAAAATATAACTGCTTTTGAGTGGCTTTGATCAGTGGATTTAAAATAGTCGGTTCATTGAAATGACTACAACGCACACCCAGCAAACGTTAAGGCAGAAAGCTTGATCTGTAATACGTTTATACTGAAGTGGTTTATACTGCAGCACATGCCCTCACACCATTATAAAGAAAGTGAAACCACATGCCACAGTTCAGTTAGGGGGCAACAAAAAAAAGAGGAACCAATGAGAGAACAGGTCGAGTATGGTGAACATTACTGGAAACAGTGGGCAGGAAACAGGTTGACAACTTTTACCCAGTCAGACCAGGAAAGTCCCACAGGGCAAAGGCAGGAAACAGGTGAAACTGGAGAGTATACTGTGACACAGTGTGCTACATGTGAGTGGACTGACTTGAGATACTAATTGAGACACAACACAAATAAAGGAACGGTCCTATAATAATGCCAAGTGGGAAAGTGTCCATTTTAGAGTATTCAGGTTGATGAGGGTCAGGTGTGAGGGAAGGAGGGGCAGGTGTGCAGGACAAGTGGAGAAGGCAAGAAGCGCTCCAACTCATGGAGGAGGAGGGAGTAGGAGGTCTGGAGGAGACACAAGACAGATGTCACCATGACCATGTTTATACTTTGCGAGTATAAACCAGTAGTCACAAACAGATTTCCCTCCAAACACCATTTGGTTGAAGCAAATGGAACAGTACGATTCACACAGACGTGTTTCTTTTTCTCACACTTTCTAACTCTGTGAAAATGCATTTGGATGTGTTAATTATTTAAGATGCAAAATATTTAGCAATACATATACTCAAAATTCACAGCAGGAAACTACATGAAGAGGTTATACATTTCAATGAGATTGGCTGACTGATAATCTGGACGTTTATGTACTTTGCAAATGAATTTATTTAGTTTTTTCTTTTTTTAATTGCTAAATTAAGTGTAACTCAAATATATTAATGAGTGGTTTTTTAATAAATGGTTACAATTGCAGTGCGTTCCATGTCTCATTAGAACTTCATCAGCATGCAGAGTAACCTGAATGCCAAAGCTGCACAATGACTGTGATAAGTGGATAAATGATGTCCCATTTGGTTTCACCATCTCATGTCATGTTACCTTATATGACCCACTCTGACTCTCAGATCACGTCGCTGCTGCTCTTGTCGCTATGGCAGTGATGTAGCTGCCCAGCTGGGATGTGCCCTTTAATCCCAAACACTGGGCTCCTTCTTGTAACTGGCACATGTAAAACATCTCTGCAGGGAAGCATGAACCCTTGGGTACTCCAGAAGATAACAATTCCCACTTCAATTATTTAACACAGAGAAGAACTGAAAATATATGAAGTGTGTGATCAATTATTTACCCAGTTGCATGCATTATTGACTTTGCAAGCTGGAACATTTATTGTTTTCTATGTTTGCCCAATGAAAACATGGAAGACCTGCAGATACTGTAGTCAAAGTCAAAGTATCTTTATTGGTCTCCCTTGGAAGAAATTTGTCTTGGACAGAGGGGTCAGCTGCATACACACCACCTTCCACTCACACACAGTAAAACAACATAAAACAACACCAGTTACTTAATAAATAATTAGTAATCCATCCATCCTGAACAATCTGCTCATTAATGAGCTTCACCAATAGTGTGATGAACAAGTGTTTGTATCGGTTGTGTTTACATAGGGGAACTCTGTACCTCCTTCCTGAGTTCAGTATTCAGAGTGTAGTACATGAGATGTGTCAGATTAAATATTATCTGCAAGTCTGAGGGTCGTTTGTTCGAACAGGTCTTTGGGGGTTAAGGGAGGTGCCATCAGATTTATTATCTAGGCTTTTAAATTTCGCAGTTAGGTTGCTGAACCAGCTGGTGATGCTATACCATAACACAGACTCGTTGCTTGCTCATAACATTTTTACATACACCAAACACTCTGAGTGGGTGGAGAAAATGCAGGCGCTGGTGGATTCGGGCACAGACATTTGCCACTTGCGTGTGCCAGTTTAAGTCATTATCAATGTGAACCCTCAGATATTTGTACGAACTGACCCGCTCAATGTTATGTCTATGTATGGCAACAGGGCTCGGGTCCCCAGCTGATCTGGGGTCCACCGGCATCTCCACTGTTTTCTCGGTGTTGATCTGCAGTTGGTGAGTGTCTCATCAATTCACAAACCTGAACCTAGCACTTGTACTTCTTCAAATGACCCTCATGTTTATGGAGATTGTTTTAGGGCGGGGGTCAAGTGCAAGTGTTTGAGTGTAAAAGTGGGACCGTGTTCATGCTTTGATTGCCTACAATCGCAGCAAATTTTCTCAAGCTAATTTGTTTTCCTCCCTGCATTGATCACTGCTTGCTCAGGGGCAGATCCAACACTATGATCTCCATAGTCAATATGCATGTCTGACTCTTCTGACCTTGTGAGGGTAAAGAGACGAGAGCAAAACAACTTCCTGAGCACACTTCCTTGTTTATTTCCTGAGGGCATATGACGATAAATAGCTCTTCCTCTGCATACAGTAGGTGTACTCGTATAGCATCTGTGTGAGGTTGCATCACCAGGGATCCTGCCATGCAAAGCTAATGCGATTTGAAGCTGTGAGTTTAAAGAATTTCTAATGAGAGAAACGTCTTCACTGCAAATCAGTATAAGCTTCAGGCACATCAAAAGGGGCGTTCAGGTTTGAGGCGAACTGATGAATAATCTGCATGGCAACTGCGACTTTGACAAAGGCAAAATATATTTTGCCTTTTCAAGTGAGTTGTGCCCGCTGCACGTCAACTTCACAGCAAAGCACATTCTGTATTTATTACCAGAGAAGACAGGAGTTTAAGCCTGCTGGAACAGCAACTCATACATTTTATAGAAGCTCGGAGAGGAGAGGATGTGCTGCTGAATTATTATATGGCAGGTTAAGAGTGTCATTTCATAACAGCGTAACCCCTCATTTGTCTCCTTTAACTTTCCAAGTGACTGTAGAGGACATCTTCACAAACACTATAAAATTTAAATGAACACAATACCATAGGATCTATCTCCATCCCAACCATCACACCTGAAAATGCACGTAACCATGTGTGAAAACAGTAAGCAGATTGTCTACTTTGCCATTGAGTAGTTACAATAAAAAAAACAACAAAATCTTTCCAAAACTATAAGGACTTAATGCGCAGGATTGCTAATGTTAGCAAGCAAGTGGGCAGTCCCAGTGATGATTTGATATTCAGGTTTGTTTAAACAGATGATGAGGTGCGGAGGCAGTGAGTACACGGCTTCAGGGGACATGGTCAAGTGAGACCTGAATTCACTAATGGTCACAAGGAATGAGGTAAAAATACACATGGGCATGAGTTGAAAATGTTTAAGCTTGAGCTTAATATTTGCACTGTTGCCATGGCTTTATGAATCTGTTCGACACACAGAAATAAAAGTAAAAAGGAGGGACTAGCGGGAAACAACAAAGGAGCTGGAGCTATTGATGGGTTCTGAGTTCACTCAAAGGCTGAGCTGTGATGCATTCGTTTTTAACCAGCCTATAGCTTTTCTGCCTGAACATCCCATCAGATGCTGTTTTCCTTTTCTTGCAAAATGGAAAAATGAGCGCACCAGTAACATCACTATATTGTCATTAAAGTTTATATGTCCATTCACAAAAGTGAGGAGAATTCAGATTTTTATATCTTCAAATTGAAGTGTGAAATTTAATCAATCTGTGGTTTTACCAACACAGAAGATCAAATGAAAACTGACCACTTCTGTTCCCCATCGTATATATGACATAATAAAGATCACTTATGGGCTTTTGCTGGAGGTTTCTCTTGTAAAAGCTGTGAAACAACCTACGATCTGCACCTTCTTGGTCTGGCACACAGCCCAGGGTTGTGAAACAGCAGTGTACTGTGGGAGGTAATCTCTGCTGGGAGCCCAGTCAGAAATTACACTGTCAATTTTGCACGTCGCGTGGGCCACATTGAATCACACCAGGCAATTTCAGAGTTGACTCCCTTGTAACCAGTGTTTCTGCGGCCGTAAGTGGATAAGCTGTCAGCTGGGGCTTCACAAAAAGAGAGCTGGGTTTTACTGTACCTGCCTGTGTTGTGTGAGTGCCTAAAAACACTCTCACACAGGTTTGCTGATGGGTATATACTGTGTGTGCTTTTGAGACAGGTACACATTAACTACGCCGTACATCAAGATGGTTGCTCTGTTGCTGTGTGATCGCAATTATCGGAAAATCTGCCGTAAATGCAATAAATAATGAATTACCATTTACACATTTTTATGCAAGCTAAGACCAAGACATGGGCCTCATATGGAAGGAGAAAGTTTGTTCACTGCAAGAAACAAAACAAAAAAGCCTGTGCACCAGTGGAAATGTCAGGGCTGTGATGTGGCTCTCTGCCTCATTGCAGACACACACTGTTTTCATGGCAGGAGAATGGGACATTTTTGTAAATAATGTAAATAATATATTTTGTATCATAGTTAGAGCCCCTATTCTTTTCCCTCTAATCCCCAGGACCTCAAAGAACAGTTATATAGTGTCTATATATTATAAGTTAATACTAGTTTTATGTGGGTTTCCAACAAATATATGTGAAATGTATTTACTGTTTTTATTTTCCTTTCTTTTTCTGGAAAAAAAAAGAAAAAAGATTCGGCCGAGTCATCAGTTATTGGAAATTTTCTTCCCTAATAATTATAGTCGGCATCGGCCCCAAAAAATCCATATCGGTCGGGCTCTAATTAGAAGTGATAAAGACATGACGTTGCGCTGTTCTTACCGTCTGCGACTCATTGAGCTGCAAACCTAAGAAACTATTAAAAACTCTTCTTCAGACCCTTTAATGTCAATCCATGCGTGGCTTTCATATTGTATGTTATTTTGTTCTAATTCATGTTTGTTAACTTCACCCAGGCACCAGATAGCTCAATTTAGTGATCAAAAAGCACATTTTACTTTCAACACAATGTCAGCCGTTGTCAAATAAAGGTTTGATTTCTGACAGCCAGTCAAAGGAAGTAGAGCACACAAATAAACCCGCCAGAATCTTGAAAATAAAATCATGGTGTGTCGCTTTGTTTCGTCTGTTTTGTCACTTCTCTCGAGCTTTGCTGTGTTTGCAGAGGCAGAACAATGTTGGAGCTGCTGGTTAATGGTATGATATTCTTTCATGTTTTGAATCTGACAGATTATCACTAATATTTAAAAATCTACCTGAAAATATGAAGTGAAAATAAGCCGCAAAGATCTCAAGTGAGCACGTAGGGCTGTATTACACCACGGACTGTCTTCTTAAGGTGAAGGTGGGGGTTTTTGTTGTCACCTCACCTCTCACATTTTCACTTATCACATTCTCACCCTTTACAATGAGTGGAGAAAAAAACACATCAAACTCCTCCATGTTAAGATGAAAAGAAAAACTTAGAAAGAACATGCAGCCAGTTATCATTTCTCATCATCGTTAGCATTAGCGTTAAACTGTGACTGAACTGAAAGAGAAACTAAAATGCTCGGTCAAGCTGAGGGACACTGCAGACACTCAGCTGTCTGTATTCCTCTCTATTACAGATCCCTTTTACATTACTCGGTGATTTGATCCATTATTAATAGAAAAATATTATTTGGGGCAGCTTTAATGATGTGTTACCTTTAGATCGCCTTGTCTCAGTTAATTCCTTTATATCAAACACAAGTCACACACGATAACAGTCATAATCTGAGTGTGGTTTGTAGTGGCCCTAAATCTGCTGGTGCTTAGATTAGGTGGAGTTTTCACAGAACAACTACACATACTACATCATACATATCAGTCTAAATACGTGATAACAGTGGTTTCCAACCAGCTTCACGATAGAGCTATGAAGGACATTATGCTTGATGTCATTTGTTCATTTAGAAAAGGCCTGTGCGGCCCAGTAAAGGACAAGAATAAGACTTCAAACTGAAAGTTTTAGGGGCCAAATAACTCTAGAGTTATGTACACATCAGGTGTAAATGTAAAAAAGAGTTAAAAAAACTAAAATGTATGAAGCCAAAGAGCATTTGTACTGATGACTTAGATATACCAGTGCAGAAAGTAGTAGGCTGACAGGAATGTAGGAGTCAGGTTTAAAAAGGACATTAATGAAGGTTACATAACTCAACAGTCAAATATAAACATTCTGCCAGTAAAGTACACACAACCTGTGACATAAAGCTGCTTCGCATCATCGAAAAAGGTTGGGAACACTGTCTTAAAGTGACACTTTACACTGTTTATTGCCAGCTGAACTTCACTGGACCTGATCTCACAAGTACAGTTAGCTGAACATTTTTTCTATCCTCTGTACATAAAAACTTCAGGTATTGCGTGGTTTAATAAAGGCCTGTTTTATATCCAAGTGCCTGAAATTTTTCTTTCAAGAAGATAATGATGTGGTTCTCTTCGGCAAAACGAATTATTAGTCAAAGCCCCCCGAAGCAAATCATACAGGCATCACAACACAGCCCTGAGCCTGAGTCACGTTCATCTGGGCACTGTTATTGCACCCAACTCAAATGACATCCCACAGTGCATGAGGACAGTAATCGGATTAGCCGTGGTTTTGAGAGGACAAACATAACATGTCGTGCTCTATCCCAAGACTTTCCCTTTAGCCATCATCTTCATCAGGTGCCATTGCCCCTTATCGCCTTCCCTCAGCGCCTGTCCTCCAGCTCTGCTCTGAGGCCCCAACACTTGCAGCCAAACCAATTTACCCACATCCAACAATCCAATCACTCCTACAATGGATCTGTGTCAATGTCACAGAGAGGGGAAACTGTTGTCCAGTGATCTTTGAAATGCAATGGACTGCTTGGAGGAAATAACTAAATTGCTGACTTTAAATGGCCTGTTATAAATCTGACTGTTGGCGGTAAACAGCAGCAGTAAACGATTACTTCAGCACCTGTTCTGATCTAAAAATGAAGACGCAGCTTTGCAAAGCAACCACTAAAATGTTTTGCAGAAATCTATTTTACACAACTCATCCTGCCTGTATTGCTTTTGAAGTCCAGTAAAACCCTGCAGGGTATAGACTGCATCGATTGCAATGATAGCAGCCTGAGGAGTAGGTTGTAATAACAGCTTAAAGGCATGTCCTGGCCTTACTCTTCTACGCCTGCAATGCCATACCAGGATGAGCAGGACACAGGGCAGGAAACACATAAATAATTAACTATGATCTCTGGCCCACATGTAATTTAGCCTCTAGCCCCGATGGATCCACCAAAAGACACAAAGTGTTTTGTTTTCCTCATCCAAAGGGGTCCTTCAACAGTAAGCTGCATGGACTATACCTGCGACCGGACTTGAGGCAGGTTAGAGCAGGAAAAAGGTGAGAAAACTGCTGGGCTCATCAATATTCATGCAAAACATGAGACAGTGCTGGAGGAGCAGGGTAATCATAGTGTGACTGAACAATTAAAGCATCCATGCAGGAAATTATGGCAGGAAACTAAATTTTCCTACTGCAGTGCTGATACCTACAAGTTGTATATAGTCTCTCTCTCTCTCTCTGTCTTAATTATGTTGTAATTGCTGTTGAAGCGATGCACAGAATGATATCACTAAGGCTTAATCAGGTGCTGCCTCTGCCCCCAAGACCCAACAAGCATTAGCCACGACCTGGTTAAACTTTTGTAGTGGTGTATAATGCCTTTTAGGAGGATTGTGTAAACATTGTTGGCTAAATAAGAAACATCTTGCCTTCAAAATGCAAAAATATCACTTTAACTTCAAAGTTTTTATGGTAAAAATCCAGTTAGCGTATTTGGTTTTCTGAAAAAAAAAGTATATGCCAAGCAATGAGATTGAGAGAAACTGTAGCTTTAAAAAACAACAATTTTTCATTCCCAACTGTGACATTACATATGATATGACCAGTTTTAAGATAATCCTTTAAAAGAGGAGAAAACATTGTACTGTCTGTAAACCTCCATCGCAGTTTAACCTGTTGTCCTCATATGGCAGTAGCTTATTAGCATCACTGACTTGTAACACCCAATCATTTTCTCTGAAAACCTCACAGAAAGTCAATTTGCTGATAGCATCACCTCTGCATCCAATGTCTATAACACTGGTGTTGTTGATTTATCTGAAAGTCTGTCACTACTGGCTTGTGAACGACCTGTCTGATCATCGCACCGCTCATTGAGGCCGCGTTGCCATGTTCTTAGATCTAAGTGAGCACTTTGATCCTCGTCTCTTGCCAGATGAGCTCGAGGCAACAACCCCTCCACCCATTTGTCATCATGAAAGTGTTGCGCAGCAGGAACCTCTGTGTGGTGCTGGTCTGTTTGTGTCTCAGAGACTGCATGGATCTTCTGTGTCTTTTTGCTTCAGTCACTGCAGCTACATCATGACTCCACCAATTCCTGTCAAACAGATCAAGTTTGCTATCGACTCCACCATTGTACATTGAACCTACTGAAAATCTTGATTATAGAGAAGGACAAGGCAGTTTCACACTCAATCCAAACAACCCACAGTAAGGCTATCCTAAACAACCAAAGCTTTGCAGGGTGTGTGTATATTTTAACACCTTCTTTGCTGTTTTTAATACTCACAAGATGGGATGAGGGTAAACTCATGCAAGTTTTCAGATAACAATCAGCAGCTCTACTGGGGACATAGTAAAGTCATTTAGCAGCCATCCACCACAGCTACAAATCTAATCAGCAAAACTCCACAGAATTTTGTTCTTTCAACCTCAGCCGCTCAATTTGTCAGATCCAATCTTTATCCAATTTACTCATCTTTCATTGAAAGTCAGGGGTGCTGCAAGGAAACCGCAGCCCCGCCAGTGCTGCTCGCATCGAACAGTTACTTGATTCTGAATTCTGGTGTGTATGGTATATGTTACAGTTATCTACAGTTATCTACAGTTAGACATCGGACAGTCTCACTCTGATACATATGACAGAAAATAATTGGAAATAAAAACACTAGTCTCTGGTTTTCTCGGGTCACGCTGCTGTTGTTTCGGCGAAGTTATACATAGAGTGATAAATCAAGTTTAACTGTAAGCACAAGAAATTAGTCTTGTTATCATCCTAAGGTCCAGCACAGATATGATTTCTGCTGCACTCTGAGCACTGTGTGGGCTTTAAAGTTTCTTCATTTCCAGCTTTCCAGTCTAACAGACACATCGTAGAATTGTAATAACAGTATACAACATATATACTGTCACCTATACAGCCTCATTGCATTTATACTCCGCTCTGCCTGCATACTATATCTAACTTCTTGTAGAACTACATAAAACTACAAGTTGGAAGTTCAGTAGTGGTAACACTTAAGTAATGTGACCATGGTTTCTTCATAGCTGACAATTTTTAATCTGGTGGTTATTTTTAGGCTTCAACAGTCATAAAAGTGGTGTCCATTTGGGAAGATTATCCTGCTGAACAAAACATGCAAGTATCATTAATTTCTGTTTGTTGCAGGGCTTATTTTTCTGCATTAATCCAAAAGCTAATGTAAAAATACCACTGGCTCTTTGGTGAGGGAACTTCCAGGTTAGCCTACAAAAAAATAAAAAAAATCGTTGTGAGGAATGGCAGAGTGACAGTTATCTGTGGGTTGTGACTGAACAACCCCTTTCTTATAACACATCTTTTAATCAGCTGCTCATGTGAAAATATCACTATATAATCACTATGAAGATTCACAGAGTGAGGTCTGCTATTTCCACACTGCACTGACCTACAAAGAGCTTGTGACAAAGGCATTTTTTTTGTAAACAAGGAACACACTCTTATATGACACTCTTGTAAGTCTGACAATAAGTTGTCTGGACATGTCACCTCACACTTCATTTGTGTAGAATATATCAACGAATATGTTAACAGAATAAAAATTTTACCCTCAGTAAGAAATTAAATCACATCAGCTTGTCAGGTAATTGGCTACAATAATGGCTCATCAAAAATTAAGGATGATATTACTGCTGGGCTGATCTGATACACATAGCTAATGTCAGCACAAATGTGAGTCTCTGTGTTACTGTGAAGGAGGGAGGGCTGATGAATAAACAAGTCTAATCTGAGCTCTGTGGAAGATTGTTACACAACGACTTTGAAAATCCTAGACACCAGTTTATTCATGCAGCTTCACAGCAGGGGGAGGCCGCTTGACGTGTTCACTGGAGGAGAGCAAACTTCTGCAATATTTTTATCTGATCAGCTTTGTTGTGGTAAAATCTCCTGTAATTGATGACAGAGACATGTTCTGTCAGTCGCAAATCAGTTTAAAAGGAGATGACGGATGGAGACAGAGGTTGCAGGGAAAAGGCGGCTCATCAGTCTTCCCTCTGCCAGGGTGACGAGGGCATGAAGCTGTCATTTTCATTCGGTACACTACTTGCTCTTTTTCTCCGTTCACAACTCAATCCACAGCAGCATCCACTGCTCTGGTCCACTCTAATACTGGATTTGTGTCCTGATCTTCGGTCTTTTAAAAATTCATTTTATATGTGATTCATGCAGTCTTGTCTAGAGCTACATGCCAACTAATTGGGAAGGTTTCAGGTATTTTGGTTAGTGAAACTGGTCGTGTCTTTCTGGGTGGAGACACTGGACTACACAAATCTTATTCATAACAAATACTGGTAAGTGACTGGTATTACCAAAATAAGCATAAGCCTTATCTACTGGTATAGTCATGATTAGTAGTATAGATGTTCAGGGATTTGTGCGACATGATCTAAAATGACTGAAATGAAATAAAAATGGATGGATGAAACAACCATCTATCAATGTGCACTTTCCCCTGCAGTGCTGTCAGTGCTGTCCTCCCACTCTTGTTTGCCTTTCAGGCAAACAAGCTTTCTGTGGCTGGGGAGTAGTATTGAAAGCCTAATATGTTGATATTAAGCAGTTTAACTCTATAAAAACTTTATACTTCTGGACCCATCCATGGGAATTTATAAGAATTCAACCCAAAAATCAGGTTTTCTCCTAGAAATGTGACGGCAATAGCCTCTGCACAGTTGTCTATGTTCTAACTGTGTCATGCCGAAATGTAAATGGAGAGATTATCTGGAAATTGTTGATGAATCTGATGATCTGATCACTTCCAGGACAGTGATATACATTTGTCTCTGACAGCTGACAACAACAGAGATGATGACAAGTGAGGCAGGAGATGCATCACTGTGAGGAGGTCAACGTGTTTGACATGTTCACTGTCTAAAGGCCAATCCCCTCAGCCTGCCACAGTGTAGGTGGTGCAGAATACACACAGTGCATGGAAGATCAGAAAATAGGCAACAACTATACATGCACGTCCTAACACACTCACAACTCTCATCTTTATTTCACAGCAGTAGTGGCAGTACAAGCAGCTTCGTGAGCTGCTGAGAAGGATGGTGGAAAACAGCTGTGAAACTCCACGACACCAAAGATTCAACACATCCTACAGTACTTCTTAAGTGGCAAGTCTGTGACTGTATGTCTGTATAAATCTTACCACCGAGACAAAACATTAATGTGGAATTCATGGCATGAATACATATCAAACTCAGATTTATTAACTATTGGGTTTTGCTACGACTCGGTTAAAAAAAAACAACAATTTCTGGCCTATTTGCGATAAGAAATTATCAGCCCTACATCCTCCAAACAGAATCACTTAATGAGCAGGATAAGAAGCTTTTCTTCGCTGGTTTTGTCTGCGTGTATTGTGAATTTGGCTCGGTCAGCAAAGGATCATCACAAGTTTCCTTACTCACGTCTGTGGCTGGCTGAAAGCAGCCCTGTGAATAATCTGGATAAATAATGTACACTAAGTGGCAGCCACTGCCTTCTAGCTGTTGCAGAGTCTTCGCTGCATCTATCCAAGGAGCTGATTATTCTGGGCCTCTGTCCTCAGTCCAAAACCAGCTTAGATAATTCTATAGTGTTGCTTATATCAGCTAGTTTTAAGTAAATGCACTTCTTTATCTGTCAACTACAGTATATCATCGCAGTTAGATAAATATGCATCTGATAGAGACATACTGGTGGTGCTGCCTGTTGACAAAGTGCTGAATCATGTCTAGTATTGACAAGCTGGGCTCTGACCTTGGGAGGTGTCTACCACTGCCTGATTGATGGTAGATAGATGCCAAGCACAACAAAGATAAAGTGATCGATCTGGCCAGGACTCACCAAGCCCTCATCCTGATCCCTGCTGAGGCCCAGACCCACTAAACTGTCACTGTGAAGACAAAGTCCTGTATCACATTATCTTGTCTTGTTACACTGCATTATGTTTTTTGGTTTCCTGTTTTATCAGGCTTTGACTTAGCAGACTGTGGTCACACAGGAAAACTGAAATGAATGCTGTGGAATTTTACAATGTGAGATGGTATTATGCAACTTAAATTCAAAATTAATTCAAAATGACTTAACAGACCTTAAATACCTGGTACATCTTCCCATGAACTCTGTCAGACATGGAAAATTGATATTAGATTAAAGATCCTCAGTTTTCTCTGTATCCTTTGTTTCTCTCAAGATCACGACAAAAGCTCTGGATTAAGGATTATCATACTCGCTGATCCATTTTCCAGACAATCATCCACAGCTCCTATCAAAATGATCATCACCCCTTATCACCATCCAATCCACAGCAGCACATTGCTTGTGTTTCCCTGTTCTAAATGGCAGCACTGACATCTCCTGGACAGAGAACACACATACAAGAGTGAAGACAATATTCAGGCTCAAGACCCAGTCAGAAACCTATGAACTGTAAATGAGATCTACCAGTCCATCTTAGACAGCAATTAGCAAAACTAGCAAACTGTATGCTATTCTTACTCATGCATCTTATGTAATATTTAAGATGATTTCAGTTGATAGATATCAGGTGATAAAGCTCCATCATCAAGAAAATGATTCAGTATTTTAGCCATCCATTGGTGTAGCGGCTCATTTCCAAAGCATTTTGCTGACTGTGAGTGGAGCTGTTCAAACGTAGTAGTGTTGGTGAGCAATTTCCCCAAGAGGGCACTATATCTATTCTTGTAGCACCTAGTCCCTCAAACAGCAGTTTATTTTTCCACCCAAGGCGGGAAGATACCCGTACCTACCCTGCCTCTGACTGGAACGACATCCTTTCCAAATTCTAACCAATCATCACTCTTCAAACGGAAACCTAATGAGCATCAGCCAGTCAGATGACGGTAGGGTAGGGTTTTAACTTTCAAGCATCAGATGTGATGGTCTCAGTGTGGTTTGTCCTGTTCTGTCGGTCTATCGACTCTTGATCTGCCATCTGATTGTTGTATAGTTTTCTTACACCTAGACACACTATACAGAATACTTTAGGTGAGTAAAAGGGTTGAAAATATATAACCTCACTCACTGGTATGGGCACTTTAAGGCTTTCATCTTAAGATGGACGTAAAGCTGTTAAACCAGAGCTCACTGTGCTCGGTATTAACATATGGGTTGTGGTTTTAGGGATTATTGTTAATTCCTCTGAAGATTAACTCTTGAATATTTATTTATAAAATAATAAATACCAGTAAACAAATGGCAACACCTGGACATGTCAGCTCTGTTGTATTAGTGAATATGTGGGCGGAGTACCCATCACAACATGCTTTTCATCTGTAAATTTCAGGGAACAAATGGCATTGCAATTGCTCTGACATCTGAGGGATTCACCAGTGACAACTTAACGTTTTAGCAGAGCACTTAGATTTAATACAAACCAATGCATAGAAGTAAAAACACTTTAGA
Source organism: Selene dorsalis (assembly GCA_900303245.1). Classification (NCBI taxonomy): domain Eukaryota; kingdom Metazoa; phylum Chordata; class Actinopteri; order Carangiformes; family Carangidae; genus Selene; species Selene dorsalis. The sequence goes on along the minus strand of OMNW01035320.1, from coordinate 147,426 downwards.
CTGTGTCGTATCTGCTCACTGCCACATAAACATTATATATCAAATTGATTATTAGATGTTTTGCCTCTTCATGTGGAGTGTGCTCCAAGAAATGACAGTGACATTACATTAACTACTTCCACTTCAGTCACGTCAATATAACAACTTGTTTTTCTTATAAAACAGATGATTAATAGAAAAAAAAAAAGAAAAAAAAGAAAAAGGTTAAGTCAGCCTTTCAAGAAAAGACAAAAAAGCGAATTCCTTTCAACTGCTTGTGTTTGATTAATGGTGGACCAAAACAAATCAACAAAACAAAAAAGCAGCGTGTGGTGGTGGAGAATGGGAGGAGGGTTCGGAAATAGCTTTTACTGTATACACACACAGGTCCTGCTGTGTTCTTTCACCGTGCCATTAGAGGCTGACTCAGTAAATGCTCACATACTGAGCGTGTCAACTTGACTCTCGCGTGAGACTTTGTATAACGGCTCCATTCACAAACATGTTCACTTTCTTGAAGTGAACAAATCCCTCGGTGTATGTTTGAATAGCTGTCTGATGTTGCCTGTGAAAAGAAATGCAGTTTTGTGGGATGTAAATCACCTAAACAGCCTAAGAGCCATCCGCTCCCATTATACGCTGCTGTGGCGATGCAGAGACAGACCGAACTACTGCATAACAGGAGCAATTAAAAAGAAAATCTTCACATTCATTCTTTTAGACCTAAGACATTAGGAAACTATAGCCCCAGGTTGAGTTTGCCTGGAATTGTCCTTTATGGTGCTCAAAATCATAATGATTGGAAGCTGATGTGGGAAAAGTATAGTGTTAACCATGTTCATGTTGCATGTTAGCATCTCAACATTTGCCAATATGCACTGAACACAAAGTACAGCAGCGAATGAAGGAAACTTTTTCCTAGTATTTCATCATCAAGCACAACTTTCTCATGATGATGCACAGAAACCATTAATAACTGTTAACAGTTCAATATATCTACAGTAAAGGTAGATAGAGAGGTGGTCAAGTTCCTGATTGGACTCCCAACATTGTGTTTCTGTGTCTGGTTAAGTCTAGGCTGCATTTGTGAGGCTAATGACAAGTCAGAGTTCAAATGGGAAATTTATATTCCTTTTACCGCAGGAGGAAATAGCAATATTTCTTGAATCGTGCATTTGTCTTGGATGGAGTTGATCAAACACAACTGAGGACCCCAGGAGCATCAGTAAGATATGACAGACGCTAAGAGATTCTCAACATCTCAACAAATGGTTTCCTTTGGGAATGAGAGCAGTGGTTACGATGATGTACTGTACATTTCATGTGCATGTGGGCAATGGCACTGGTGTGAAGCATAATATCTGCAGAAATTAGTTTGTAGCATTGCTGTGGTTCATCCAGAGCAATCAGAAAGATCACTGAAGATACCCAAAGACTGCTTTTTCAGTCTGGTGCCTCTTTTCAGACAAATGCACTCTGTCTTGTCGAGTTTGACCTAGGCCACTTCAACCCTATCATTTGCAACACCTGATTAAAATAAATTGGACTATGGCTTTTTTTTTTTTTTTTGTTCAACTGCTCAAGACATCTTTTTTAATTGTCTTTTTATTGATGTTCAGAGATTATATTCTAGGCCTGCTACTGAACACAGAATTGCAGGCGTGAAAGCAAACTGCTGCCTCGAAAAGCTGTCTATCGATTTGCACAGCTGAGTTTGGTGTGTTTCCATGCCTTGGTCTATCTGGACCAGACAGACACAGGACTTGATGACAGCTTCATTAGTCACGCTCCCTCTATTCAAATAAGTCTGTGGCTATGCATATCTGCATCTTAATTAATTTATACTGGGTTATTTACAGTTGCCAAGGTGAAAAATTGGGAATGGAAAACAGCTTTAAGACAACTGGGCATGTGTGAAGTGTTCATTCATCCCAACAGGCCAAATTAAGGGTTCTACATGACAAATGCTTTAAGGTGTAAATCAACAACTAAGTTGTTAAATTGTGTTACAAGCTTGGTAAATCAATTGGTTCTTTGCTAAACATGACCCTTAAGAAGAGCGTCCTCATTGAAAGAGACAAGTGGTGTCCCCCTTTGAGATTAGCACAGGTACTTGCCAATACGAGATGTTGTTAGTGGTCATGCACGAGGTTACACAGTACACTTATCCTAGGTTCTGGGTCACTGATTTTTTCATGCTGCTTAAGGTCAACACCTAATGATGCCCCCGGTCATCGCTATGCTAACACGGTGACAGGAGTCCGTTAGCTTTGTGTCAGGGAGCAGAGTCAAGAGCTCGTCCCCAATCAGTCAATATCCTGTAGGAGAAGCAATGATCTGTGGTTGAGACTAGAATCTCGGGCAATGGGGAAATATATGTTTTTCAACACTTCTGAGGAAGAACAGAGAATTGTTTCATTGAGGCACAAGAATAAAAACTAAGTTAGCTTTTTAACTAAAATTTGAGCAAAGTCTTATGCAGGGCTGCCTGTTACTGTGATACTCAGAGACGGATTATAATAACCACGGGCCCTGGACACAAACTCGCCACGGGCCCCCTGCCTACACACGCAAACAGTGCGCGCGCAAAGGCGCTCTTAACAACACCGGGCAACACACAACCACACAAAATCACTGTCATTTCAGGTCTGTCTTGTTTGGCACCTGCCATGTACAGGACGATATACATATTAAAGGAGATACAGCAAGCTCAAATAACCAGCAGCCAGCACACCCTAATTAAAATATAGGCAACGACCTAAAACAAATCCTGAAAGTAATAAAGACGACATGAACGAACACAGCTACAACGACACAAAACCACAGTGAAGCTACTCACCCAAACCACCGGCTTCTTCCTGGCCTTCTTCGAAAAAAAGTCCCCGAAAAGTTTGCAGGCAAAGCAAAACACATGTCCAGTTGACGGTCAATAGTCCACCCGTTCTCGTGGGGCTAGTTGTCCATTAGGCAGTCGGCTGCACATCATGTCACTGGTTAATGAACGAATCCGACCACCTTGACCGCAGTCTCTCGTCGACGCAGGGTGTTTTGCTCGTCAGGTGTGAAAAGAAGAGGGCCCTCTTTACTTTGTCACTGGATATATTTCCCCACAGCCCAGGATTAGTAACTATTTCACACCAGGAGTCTTCATCGTCATCCCTCTGCCGCCAACATCTCACCCTCCGCTGGTGATGTGAGAGGACTTAGCTCAGGCTGAGCTGGCTCGGTCTCCCGGCTGTAGGAGGCAACGCCGCTCCACCGCTACCAAACGTCTCCGGTGAGTTTGAGCTAGCAGTGTTAGCATCCTGCAGGTCGTCCGGTGAGTTGTAGTACTGGCCCTGCTGCTATGAGTACCGTCATCTTGCCTCACCTTTCTGGTGAAAAATGTTGACATGGATGGAATTTGCTGCACCAAAGCGGCTTCTTCGGCTTCTTTTTCTTTCCTTTGTTTTCGTTTAGCTGATCCACTAAGCGCCCGCTTCTCCATTTTGAAAACGCACTGTACGTTTGACCCCCAGCGTGCGTACGTACGTCATTGTGTCATCACACGTTACTGATTTAATCTTATAATTTCTAAAACATTTAAATGATTTCATTATCATATTACATTTTCAAAACCACATTCATTCCATTTTTTTAATTGTACAAAAAAAAACAACTCTGAAGGCCAAGGGCCTCTATTGGCTCTGGAGTGGCCACGCCCACTTTGCCCATGCTGTAATCTGCCTACGGTGATACTATCTTAAATAATGCTGCGATACACAACGTAATCAATTATTTGTAAATCTTCATAAACCTGCACGAGTCAATACACATTTTAAAAGTGAAAGGGACCATTCTTTTCACGTCAGCACAAAATTGCATCAGAATGTGTTTATTTTAAAGACTGTATTCACATAAGATGGGGTACTGCAGAGGGGTTTCTTTCTTTACTGAAAGAAACACACCGAAAAATGTTCAAAATGATATAATTGTTTGCTGTCCAAGGCTGTAGGTACTCTGGATCATTTCTTTCATACACAGGAAGGTTCAAACATAGAGTGCACCCTAACAACCAACCAAATGGCTCAAATAATGTGAAGTAGAATTGGTCTTCCCATGAATTAGACCAAGTACACTTGGAAAGAAAATAGGTAGTGGAAAAAACAAGTATTAAAAGGATACTTCTTCCCATATAGACTGCCCCATCTAGTGCTAGAAATACAGTAATATTGCAGTAATTCTGCCACATAGCTTTCATCTCCATCATATCAGCCACAGTTACCAATTAATAAGATGATTTACATTGATGAGATTGTGTGTTGTCCGTGAAGGAAACAAGGGATGCAAGCTTGTTCCATGTCTCCTGTGAGATGCATTTAAGGGATTAAGGGGGAAAAAAAGTCTTGAAAGTTGAAGGTGGTCAGTGATCAATTTACAGGTTGTGTGCTGGTGGACAGAGAATGAGGATGAACCTGCTCTAATCATAGAAACCATGATTGAACACAGACGTTTGCCATCACAGTTGAATTTGTTACTGGTAGAGTTTCAAAAGTTGAGAAATTATTACAATTAACGTCAGGAGGGAAATATAGTATAATAATAATAGGCCTACAAGTTATCAATCAATACTACAGATTAAATAATAGAGATATCATGTAATGGTGTGGGCTAATGTAAAATTAATCAAAACTGTACTTTTTAAGCCTGTGTTGTCACTGCAATTATGTTGATAAATGTTGCACATCAAAACTGCACCTGAACAACCAACGCAAAACATTTCACATCCCGAAACATGTATTTTGGATCTAATTTTACAGCTTGTTTGTTGCTGCATACTTACATGCAATCATTCTGTTGCTCATTGAAATTGACAAGCTCAGAAATGTTGCCTCAAGTCAAACACACATCAACCCTGTTCCTCTGAAAATGGTAATTTCAGGAGGATGAAAGTGCAGGCATTTATGGAAACTGGTTGCTACTTCTCTTTGAGGTGACAAGGATGATTTGAAGAACATGATAACACAACTGTCTTCCGTAATTTGTCAAAGATGATTCACTTTTTGTCTGAACCTGGCGAAGAACAACCAATCAGATGACAAAAAATGACCCACAAGTTGACAAACAATGTACTGTGGTTTGCATTTAAGTTGATAAGTAGACTTTTGCCATGCTTAACAGTGTTAAATGATTATCTCAATATAGTAACCTGGGTTGCTTCTGCTCATTTCCTGCCTTACTTATTGCCTATATGTGGGAGTGATGAGTAATTGGGTTATAGAGCATCAACACGAGGCTCACCCTATAGGCATATATACCAAGTTCAAAGTGGTTAAACAGGTATGATAAAAGCAGAATCACTCATCGTATTCATAGACCCCAGTAAAAAGACCTGATTAAAGCTGAAAACAGTTTCCAATATGATCTGCTCAGCAGTTCAACCATCTTTGTTAGGATTTATTGCACCTCAGGTATAAACAACCCTGACATGAAGCATCAAAATCACTGAATAAAGCAATGTAACAGAAGTGAGGGCTTGAACACCTCAGTGCTGCTTTGAATCAGAGTGGATAGTGAGGCCAAAATGAGACTGAGCTTTATATAAGTCTAACAGTGGCAATGACAATGGTTAAACCTCCCACAACAGTATATGTAGCTACATAAATCAATTTATTGTGCCCCACATATTGATTTATTTGTGACTATCTATCAATCACCCTACATTTATTTTCTTTTGTCCAGTATGTCCCCTGCTCTCTGGGAAAGCACACACACAGAGTTAACAGCAGAGCGGAGGCTGAAGTAAAGATGACTGAAGATTACTGGAGGTAACAGCAGCTCAGTGCCACAAAAAGTACAAGGCCAATGGGAATCCATCTGTTCAGCAAGCAACAACATAAAGAGATATTTTCATCGCTTTTACTTGTCTCCACGTGTCTTTGTCCAGCAACATTGTGCGAGTCTATCTGATTAGCTTAGTTCAACAAGAATCTCAAAAAGTGACATAAATTGTGAGCAATACATTTTGAAAATGCTGGATATATCAAGTATGATTTGTAGATTTAATGTCTGATTGGTGAAATAGTTACATTTATTATAATTTGAGAAATAGTTGTAAGTGGCATGTCTAACTCTAATAATTTGGTTGTTGAGGGTGGAGGACTTGTAAACAACAGGGAAGATTTCAATGCTACTTCAGAAGGGGGGATCAAATCAAAGTGACTAAACTGTGATCTGTCAGTCCAAACAAATCCTGCAGGCCTGAGACAGCACATTAGGGACAGACAGCAGGTCCAAAACACATGTAACAGACACAGGGAACATGTGTTCAGGTTGAAAGTGGCAGATAAAATAAAGAAAGTGAAGATTTACACATGGCACCTCGGTGCATCTGGCACAAAAGAGGGCGCTATCCAGTCTCAAAGAAGCTACATGTACCTGTACTGAGAAAGCATTCAAGATGGATCAGTCCGTGGTCTGCAGGACACATACATAATCTATACGCCTCCCAATTTAAGAGTAATTGTATCAGAAAGCTGTGAAAACAGCCTCTACAGGGTCTCTTTACTGGGATAATGGTGATGACTCAAGGTACAGTGAAATTACACTGAAACCAGAGCATTGATTTGTATGGTGGGTGGCAAGGGGACATGTTGGAAAGCATGATGTGTGAGCTCCATGAAGGCAAGTAAATAAAACATTTCTCTATAGCTCGTGAATAGGACTCATGTATGTTTGTGTCCATTTATGGATAGCTACACAACAGTCTTGTTTTTGTAATGACTGCATACTCTTGACCAAAGCACAGCTGACCTTGATTTACATATGAAAGAAATATACGCATGCAGTGTGTCATGTAAGGTATGTATAAATGACTGTTTACAGATGTCTGAAATAACAAAAACAAATGAGGCTCTTGATGACAAATAAAATGAATGAAGTTTGAATTTACGTTTTGCTGGGCAGGTTATGGCTATGGTTACTGTGGCTGCAGAATGAGGGACCTTCACAGGTATAAAAAGACATCAGTAGTGTTTTATGTTATGTGCATATGATGAAGGGAAGAGGAGAAACCTGTTGTTCAATATCAAAACCTTTTTCCTTCTTATCTCTTATCTCTTCTGCCACACAGAGGACGTCATTCCTGCTTGTTGTATGTATACTGCTGTATTGAGCGTGTCACTCTAATAATGCCAGTGTAAATAACAGAGTATTAGCAGTATGTGAGTGGGGGTGGGGATGAGTCAAACTAGCAGCATACTGATCGTTTTTAAGTTGAATAAATCATCATCATATTTACAGATATTTGGTCATAAGCCAAAATAAGATTTATGAAAAGAACATGAATACAGTTCATGGCAACGCATCTAATAACTGATAATATATTTTGTGTGGGCCCATACACCTATAAGATATTATTATTATCACATCTACATCCACTGGATATATCACTGTTAAAAAAAACCTTTTCGATACTAAAAAATATATAAATGTACTATCCATACAACACCTGTCCCAGCTATGTGTTTAACTAAGTCGTTCTACGAGTTTGTAGAGCTCTTTGCATAACTGTGGGTACTTTGATTTTATGGCTGACTGAGCTAACCTGTAGAATAGGAGAGATTACCTGTTTTTAATTATTGTTAAATTATTTATGAATTTTAATTAAATTGGTGAGTCTTAGCAGGAAAATATAAAATAATGATTTAAAAATCCCACTATGGATTCTACATAATATTCTCTTTAACTCAGAAACACTTTTCAATGAAGTGTAAACACAGACAGTATTTTATACTCAAATGTTGAATTAAGTTAACAAAAATATTTTTCAAGACATTTAAAACACACTCAAGTGTCCATCCTTTCCTTCATTCCACCCTGCCTCACTCCACATCCTGAACCTCTGCCCCTCCAGGCCTAACCCCACCTCCCTTTCTCTTTACACATTGCACTACAGCAGGTGTCTCTAATCGTGTCACACACACCTGAGCACTGGCCAGATCTCAGCTGTGGTGACTGTATCTGATTCATTTGAGGTTTCACTTGGTTTAAGCCACAGGTTCATGACCTTGTCTGCTGTCCATGTTTGATAGTTAATAGAGTACTCTGTTTATGAAATCAATACTCATCCCCAGCCCTGCGGGGATGCACATTGGGTGAGTTCACACTTGTGACTGGATGATCCAACACGGAAATTAATGCTAGCTGTGATGAGTGCCACTGACTCAGCCTCTGTGATGTCTTACATTTTCAGGTCACATATAAAGGAGTATTCTTCACTATTGGTGTGTAATGGTTTTAAAGAGTTTCATGAGGCTGAAATGAGGGTTTGGATTTAACAGAACACATCACAACATGCCCAAACCACACAAATATGGTCACAATCTCTCCATCCTGAGTTACATCACTGAATGACAGGTCTTTTTGCAGAGCATTATGATATTGCAGTGAAATTCACCTTTGACCTTTTGGATATAAAATGTCAAAAATTAGAATCTATGGGTAATATCCAAACAGTAATTTTGCAATAACACAGTGAACTTGACTTTGGACCACCTGATACATTTGCAAAAACATTGTCAGTGTAACCTTGAACTTTTGAAATTCTCCTCAAGGCAAGAGTGGGGTGTTAATCCCCTCTAAAGGAGTTCTCTTCATCCCGAGCCTGGTAATAATAATAGCCACCATTATCATCTGTTTTTATGGCAAACTTCTCCTGTTATATTTAAATCCGCTCTCCTGAGAAACCTTTTTGTATTAAGTAGACCCCTGCAGGAGGAGCAGCTTGTTCTTCTATTTTTTAATCAGATTAGTGTCAAATTTGACTTTTGTCTTTTGTTCAAAAGGATCCTCTTGTGATTACAGGGAGAGAGTGGACTTATGGATGTTCACAATGCACAGACAGACACCTCTGTGATTTCTCTCAGACTCAATTCACATCATTCGGTTTCTTTCCATCCCCCCTACTCTCATACGTCTTCTGTTGGCTCTTTCCTTTGGTTTTGTACTGGGGAAGTTCTATTTCATCTGTAACAGACTGTGTCTCTTTGATTCCTCAGTAGTTAAAGCCCTGTATGGAATGATGACTTACTGCAAAGCATTATGAACATTTCATTCTCCACTTCCCCTTGCAAAGATAAACCCATCCAAAAGGTTTGTTTAGTGAATGTACTTTTTACTTTGCTTGGACCTTGTAAGCTTCTTACAGCTGGGTATCTGGGATCAGAGAGGAATTGTTCCTTTGCAAATGAGATACCTGAAAATACTTGATCGGGTATCTTGACTAAAAGCTCTGTCAAACAGGTTTTCAAAAAGGTTTTCCATTTTCCTTTACAGCTCAGGGGACTGCACAACTGGTATTATGACAGCATGCTATTCTGAAAATTTCACCAGTAAAGAGATGATGTACACAGTTTTCATTTTGAGGGGTGACACTAATGTTTGAATGAGTGAAGGAATTGTTGTTTATTCTTTGATATATTTATTATCGATTTAATGATTCCTTTTCTGATCTAAGACAAATGACATATTCAAAAAAAAAATTATCTCATAGCATTCATGTACCTGCCAAACTCTGGTTTCCCAGCTGGTTGGTAACTGCATGGAAGTGGAGAAACATTTCCAATACACTGAGCTTCATCTCCATTACAGTACATAAGTTACTTTCATGCATGTATAATTTGTACTTAATGAGTCAAAGGAATGAATAAACATAAGTTATGCAATTTTTTTGCAGTGACCTCTTTGATCCAGGAGGTAAATAACAACTATATCAAATGCATCCTAGTCAGATGCTGCGAGCTGTGTGAGAGATGAAACAGTCACATCGTTGAGCTCACATGATGGAGCTTGTGCTATTTGGGCTTAGGGTTAGACGCAGTGGTAAATGAACAGTACTTCATGTCAGCCAAAGTAGAGGTATTAGAACTGATCAAAATCAAAAAGAGAAGAAAAAAATGTGTAAAATCAAAACATCCCTAGCAAATGATTTTATAGGGGATTTCAAGCAGCGCTGTGTTTTATTGACTGTATCAAAAGTAATCAAAAGATTTGGAGCTGCATATGATACACATACTGCAGATCACCTCATATCTTTTTGATCCTTTACATTGTGTAACGATGCTGAAATATATCTGACAACTTCAAAGTCTGCTGTTCTTAGCTGAACTCCTCCATTTGATGGGAGAAAGAAAATACCTGTTCATCACCATACCTCATCTAGCTCTTGACTTTTGATTGTCAGTGCTGTGCAGCTGATATGAGGAAGCCGAACTGATGCACTGATACCTATAGTGTCAGTCAAAGTCATATGTACTTGAGCGGGTACAGGAATTAGATATCTACAGTTTCATTTTCAATCACATCTGTTTGGGAAATCATGATCCTGGTCTCTAAAGAGGAAACAAAATTAGTTCTGAAAAAATCTGAAGGATTGTATAAGAACAACACAGCGTCCATCATCACTGCATTCTTTAGATTCTTTTTCTGTGCTGTGAAATGATATCCTTGGTATAGTTGGTTTATATAGGTATTTTCACCATGGATCCTTTTCTAACCGTTTTCCCTTTTCTCTAGTCCCATCAGGTTTTCAATCTTCTCCAGCAGTCTGATGGATCATCATTCTCCAGGGATGAGTCAGGGGATGAATCACAACTGGTTGGAGCACATTTTCCCCTTTTCTGGGAGAAGATTGGTCAGTTCATACCATTGTACGATCTGAGTCAGGTGGATGTTGTATAATAGTAATGTTGTGGGACATATTTGACTGTCAGTCAACAAAGGGTTGTTACGTGTGGTTTTGTGTTGAAATGTATTCATAGAGCGACTGAATCCTCATTCGTAGGGAGAGGTTGTCAGGGTCTGACTGTCAGGTTGCTATAGATCACTTTCTGTTTGTTCCCCACCTTTGGTGATGTGTCATGTGTCTCACCTGTGTCTCATTGTCTCCCCGCCCTTTTGTGTATTCAAGCCATGTTTCCCTTCCCCTTCCCTTCGTTGCCAGTTCATCTTGTGTTCCTTGTTCTGACATTCCTTGTCCAATAGTTTCCTAGTGTGTGACCTTTGTATCTTGTTTTCTGGTTTTCCAAATTCTGCCAAGTGATTTCCTTGTTCTGCCTTGAGTTCTTGTCTGCCCAGTTTTGACTTCTGGACTGTATTGAAGACCTTGAGATTGTCTAATCCCTGTGTGCTGCTGCATCTTTGTGTCCATCTGCCTGTGAGTTTGTGACAGAGGCAGGAAACCCAGAACCTACATAATGTTGAAATTTCAGAAAATTTCAGAGAACACAAAGTTAACATACAGAACACAGAAAGGAAAACAATAAGTGATGGTGAGCTATTACCAATAAAATATATATGATGATGAGTGTATGAATGCAAAGGAGCACATGTGTATGAGTTTGAAGGGAGGGTACTGGTTTATATATATGTACTGCCTTGGTGTGAAGTAATATTAGCTACATGTTGGTAATAATCATAATAATAATAATTCTTTATTTATATAGCACTTTTCACAGCACAGAGTCACAAAGTGCAGATGCAGGACAAAGCAAAACAAACGGGTAAAAGAGAGACAAATAAAACAAAAACTGGTACAAAAAACTGTCTGAGCATCTTTTGTGACATGTTATTGCCATTTGTCATTTTATGCCTGGTTTGAACACATCTAAACACACTAATGCAATGTATGTATTTACTTCTGCAAATGTATATTCATTTCCATAACATGTACAGTAAGTGTCTAGACGCTTATTAGATGAAGAAGTGGGATAGTAATTTCTTGTGCTATTTATTCATTTGTCTCAATAGTTTTAGCAAATCAATTAAAAACCAAGGCTTGTTGGAGCTGTGAATGTACTTCTTGTCATTAATGAAATGCTTTCCACCAAAGACACCACAGGAAATACTGATTCCACCTTAATCCTGTCTGACTGACTTGGACGTCTTTCTTTAAGCCACAGTTTGGTGTGTGTGCAATGTTAATGACTCTTTCCTGCAGCCATGGCTGCTGGGAATGTGTTGCAGGATGCTGCTTACATTCAGGTTGGACAAGACATCACCAACAATTACAACCACCTGCAGACCCATTTCGTCTCTACTGATCTCTACACATGGAGCGCTGGCATGTGGGAAAAGGGGTTTTATTCCGTAGCCATGCCAACCACATAGCTACATTCTCTAGCTGTGAGTAATAGTAAGCAGCTTAATCCCAAGAGACACATTATAATGAATGCATGCATTATGTTTTGCAAGGTAGCTTATGTAAAAAGGACATGCTGAGGTGTGTGGGATAAATAAAGAGATCCACAATCAAACGTGACTTCATTAAAACATTAGTTTGAATTTGGATTTAGCTCTCAAGTTGGATTTGCTCTACAAGTGCTCAATTACACGCGATAAACATGCTAATGAATCTGTGCTCTGTCAGGCGAAGGCTTTCATTTCCAGGCAGCAGGTATTTCAGCCCATTCTGTACTCAAGTTTCCCGTTCATGTGTGTGATGCTTCCTCCCTGGGGCAGCTTGCTTATAGCAGCACATAGCAACAGGTCAAAGAGAATGACCAATTACCTATTTCCGACTGACTGCCAGAGCATACAAATGTAATGGCTAAGTTGACATCCTCATGAATGTTGCGGTTCTGCATCAGAAATACACAACTCTAAATGCACATCACATTACCATTCAAATACTGTTTACTGCAAATTCAGTAACTCAGAGGCTAAAGGTGCTGGTACAGTCCAACTGAAGTGCCCGCACATGCGAAGATTCATGCAAATACACACCTTTAAAAGCTTAGTGAATCTTTTGAAAATTTATAGAGGCAACTTCTTGCCACTCAGTATGGCATGTAGTCGTGTCAAAGCTCATTGGTCATACATGATGTCTGTGGGGCTGTCCATCAAAACTGAAGACTGCATATTATCCACAGTGTATTATTACAGTGTTGCCTTCATCTGGGATTTGCGCATTTTTATTTAAATCAGATCTGACGTGTCAGTGCGAGAGACTTATCAGTACATTACAGAAGGACTCCTCTATCACTTGTTGAAAAACTTCACTTCTTCGCTGGCAAATTAATCCTCTACAGCCCCAGAAGAGTCCATGTATAATTAACAAAGACCGGATGAATAGGACCTCATATGTGAGTGACACTAAAATAGAGAGTGACTTCCATTTGTTTTCCTGACACGGAGGTTCGGTGTTGGAAAATCCATTTTTTCCTTCATCAGAAAGCGTTTGGGTATGTACATGGATAAAAATGATAAATGAAAGTGACATTTAAATATAAATTTCATTTGGAATTCATCACGGCGTCGGTCAATTGATATGCCAAACCATAGCTCTCATTTCTCACCAAGCCCACAACGCGAGTGTGGTTCAATATTCCTATGCTGTACTTGTATTGATAATTTATTTTCTCTTGTGTATCCAACATCAATCATTTTTCACTCTAACACATTTGATAGAGGGTAATTCATTTGGGTTATCAAATAGGTTAATCACTTATGTAACTGTAAGGAATGGATCCTTCATCTCTGATTTACACAATGCTGTAATGCTGCTTTTACACATCCTTTCAAGGAATGTATATAATTGTTTACACAGTCTTACTTTAATATGAAATGCAGATAACAGTGCACCATGCTACTACACACAGATCTTTAATGTAGGCTAAGCCCTAAACAGGGGAGTGTTGAAGTAGAGGGCATTGAGCTTGAGAATGGAAGATGTTCTTCATCTCAGCTTGCCGGCAATCGATGCAGCAAACAATCTATGAGTCAATTTACCATCTCTCCCAGTACAGCTGGTTCCCATCGCCTACTGATTTCCCACATACAACTGCTGAAGCTTTCTTTGCTCTCAACATTGACTCAACAACAGAGAGTCATACTGAAACATGTGACAACCAACAGGTGTGGGAGCTACCAATGTCTGCCAAGAGCAAGGAGAAATGGCAAGATGGCCAAACAGCCCTCTGTGCAGCTCCACTTTGGTATCACTCTGACAAGCACCTGTAAAAGGTACTGACCCTGCTTTGTTTTCTTAACAACCACAGTGGGTGTGATCAGCATTTCAGACACATTTGCAAAAAATGTACCCTGGTCATATTAAATAATAATTAAAAAAAAAGGTATTCACATCAATCAAGCAAACACTCAATACTGAGAGTGTGTCGGTCAGTCAGTAGTAAACTGTATTTTTCCCCCTTCCTGCTACCAAAACTCTGTCACTCTGAGTGGAGGGGGGGGGGGGTCATATTTGAAGAGGAATTTTCAAGTCTGGCCATGATTGTTCAAGTGAATTGAAGTCTGCGACTCAAGCTGGTCACTCCAGGACACTGACACACTGTTTTCAAGCTTGTTTACCTTCCACTTTGAGTTTGGGCCTTACATGTCCTGCTGAGAACTACATCTTTTCAGGTGCTAAATCCCTCTCTGCAGCAAGTTTTTCTCCACATGTTTCCTCTTTTTGCGTGTTGCCTATAAGACTTTAAAAAACCTTCCAACAAACATGGCATTTTTATTCAAATAATGGGCAAAATGCTCAGTTTTGTTGCCAAAAGAGCTCCTTTCCCTCAATTTTCCCTACTGACAAGACCAGACGTTGTGAGCGTTATATTCAACAGTTTTGTCAGTGCCACACGGTGGTGTCTGGTAGAGCAACACTTGTTGCCGGCACCCTGTCACTTTCACAGCTGTCCTCTTTGTGGGCTCCTTCATTACTCTACACCTCTTATATCTCTTACAAAGTATTTTAGTATCAGTAGAGACAGGTGAAATATGTCAAGTGTCACCACAACTCATGAGAATGAAGGATGTCCATGAAGGCTCTCTCTGTAAGTGAGGTCCTCCTTCTGTTGCCACTCAGCGTGGATACCTCTGAATTACAGCGGTAAGAGGCAAACACTTATGTGTAGTCATGGTGGATGACAGCTACTCATACACAAACCACAATTATCAGGGGAGGTGCATATGAAGCTGCTTCAGGACTGTTGTGTGTGAACTTGCACCTACAGTCCCTACAAGAAAAAGTCCTTCTATGTTGTATTGTATTCAATACAAGAAAATAAATAAATAAAGGGATAAACCCAAAGAAGTAGGCAAACCCCATCAGCAACTGATGTTTTCTCTTACAACATGATACTAGGTTAATTGTTAAACAACCTTCTTATCCTTGTCCAACAAATGTTTGCATGTTTTGTGCATCAACAGTGTTCATAAAAAGTTGAGAACAGATTACTTACATAGTCACACTTGGCAGTCACACACCTTTAGTCTTCTGGGCCCAGTATTTCAGAGTAATCCGGAAAATGAAATCCCACTTTTCTCAGTCATGGATCAAGGTGATCCTGCTGACTTTATCTGAGTATTTCAAAACACTGACAGGTTGGATCACCGTGATCCAGATCCGACCGGATACAGATTTCAAAATTTCGCGTCTGAGCCTCCGGATTGAAACATGGTGGACTACTTCACGAAAGCTGAAGAACCAGCTGGGAGCACAACCTTCACGTCCAAAGTGTAAGTTTACTGTAGTCTAATGCGTAGCGTTTTTAAGACCATATGAACGCCAACCAGCATGTCATGTGAGCCAACTATTTGACCTGTCACCAACTCGAAACGACGGTGTAACGATCTCTAATTGAGCCGCGGCGATGCTAACGGAAGCTAACTCT
>OMNW01035320.1:54700-131771 GCA_900303245.1 Selene dorsalis | reverse complement strand
GTAGTCTAATGCGTAGCGTTTTTAAGACCATATGAACGCCAACCAGCATGTCATGTGAGCCAACTATTTGACCTGTCACCAACTCGAAACGACGGTGTAACGATCTCTAATTGAGCCGAGGTGGTGCCAACAGAAGCTAACTCCGCTCCATTGACTTGTGTGTGAAGTAGCTAGTGGACTAGCGACGTCGCTGCTCTGTTGATGAATTTTTCTGTCTATGGTTAAACTTACACGGGAATTAATCTGACGTACATCATACATTAACTCTTTAAACTAACACCAACTTGTTCAGAGGTTATTAACGTTATGTCATTGGCTTAGTAGGCTACATGTGCAGACCAGACTGCTGCAACACTTAGGAAACATAACATTACACTGTCCATGAATTACTCGTTTCAGTATTGCCTGTGATCGGGCCTTTGTGTACATGAACACGATTACTTTTGTGTGGTGACTATTGTGGATTTCATTTCTGACGATGACAAAGATATATTCATACACCCCCTGCTTCTACTTTCAGAGTGCACTCACAGTCTCAGCCATGCCACTGTTAACAAGGACAACAGTAGGAGTGCTTGAAATCCTTGAAATGCTTCAATTGTAATGAGAAAATTCAAGGTTTTCAAATTATTGGATTTTGAATAAAGTGCTTGAAACTGCTTGAAATTGTGATTGGTCAGTGACACAATTAGACACATTTTTCCTCTTAATTCCTCTCCCTTATGTAGAAGGCTCTCACTAAACATAAATATGGTCACTTATAGCACAATAATCATTGTCAGATTGTCATTTCCCACCACTCCCAAAAGTACCAGTCTTTAAGGCCCAATATCTAATCAAGTTAAACATTAGTTTCTAATTAACCACCAAAGCAGTGGACAAGAAGGGTAAACTAAAGCATTGACACCACAGTGAGTTGTAGAAAAAAAACAGTTAAATGCAGGCTATATCCAGTTTTGGCTGTTGTGATCCATCCAATAAAATACAGCTGTAAAATGTTGATATTATGAACATACCAGGTCATGTGCCTGCTCCATGCTCACTATATGGCAGTCTAGGATTAACACAGTGGGATATTCATGTAGAGTCTTCAAGTAGGGTTCAAAATGAGCCCTCATTGTTAGGCTCATGAAAAGAAATATGGGAATCAATAATTCCAAACTGATTGTAAGATCTGTTATTTTCAGACTGTGACAGAAAAACTGATCGCCTGGGTACCCAAACTGGATATACTTGTAGGTAGGTAAGTAGGTAAACATTCACATCGGAATTGCCATGAGGTAAATACTAAATGTGCAAATACTGCAGTCAAAGATAATAAATTATATCAGTACATAATGGCAGTCAACCCACAAAGAAGGTAGGATTAAGATGTGAAATGAATAGATATTATCTGACTGTGAGTGAACTGTGAACACATGGTGTCTAACGTGCAGATCAGATCGCCTGGACTTCCTGATGGCTTATCTGTGATCCCAAGCACGAGGAATCAGAAATCAACAGCTGCTGAATTAAGTAGGCTACCTTGGACATGCTCCTTCCCTCTCTCTCAATATCCTGTCCACTCCATGGTGTCTGGCTCCTGGTCACCTTTGCCTCATCATACCTGATTTCTCTTTCTCTCTGTTCACCCCTATTTCTTTCCTCTAGTTCCTTTCAGTTGTCTTCTTTCTACCATTTTTTTCTCTAAAAAATAATAAGTTTTTGCTGCTGCCACATAGACAGTGTCAGCATTAGCAGTGTAGAGAAAATGGTGCAAGTTCAACATTAAACTTTATTATCCTTCTTCAGTGGAGGAAAACCACCACTCTGTTTCACACCTGTTTCTGTCACTCCTTTCCCCTATTTAAGTCAGCATGCTATCCAGGCTGTCATCACTCTCTGATAGCTTTACTCACTGTAGCCTCCAATCTGGGCTAAAACAGGGGGGACACTATAACCTCTTGTAAACTCGGCCATAGCTGAAGTTTGATTCTTTTTTTTTTACCTGGGATACATAACTTGGCCTCAGTTTACCTGTTGCTGCATACATCGAACAAGTGAACTGGAAACATTCAAGCAATATAACAATTTTACCTTAACACGATAGTTGACCACCTTTGGACCCTGCACTTAAAAGTGTATTTGATGTAAAAATGAGACATTAATTGGACACAGATATTTAGCTTGTGTGACAAATTAACTCCACTGACAATTTAGGTGTGAGTACTCGCACAGTCATCCTTTGTGTTTTATGTGTAGAACAGGAGACTTTCTGTTGCTCAATGTCGTCACATCGCACAAATTTGTGGACTGATAATGTCACCTTTCACTGCCTCTGAGTCTTTTCAGGTGGTACCGGTAAATGTCTGTGGTTTAACTTCCTGATCTTACCCTCCCTCAGACATTAAATGTCAACATTCATTGTATCTGAGCTACTACAACTCCCATCATATCCTAATAGCTGGATAATAAATGGACACATCCCTCAGGCCTGAGAGATAATAAGGACTCAGACCTATTCCTGGAACGAGTCGTCTTTTTCATTTTAATTAAGCTGAGGTCAGGCACATGAATTATACAGACCTTTATTCATCTTAACACTCTCTTTAAAAGTTTCATTAGAACCTCATGCTTGCGAAATACTAAAACCCCTCAGTGAAACATCTGGAACACAGCAGCTTTGGATTCCTGTTAGATGTTTGTCATAGGTATAAATTATCCAACCCAGTCATCCAGTATGTAAAATAAAAAATGTAAAATTATGGTCGGGAATCATGATTGAGACGTGCCGTGTTTCAAAGCATCGCAATATGTACTTGTTGTATTATTTATGTTATACTAATGAATGCACCCGTGGTATGACATGTCATAGCTTGCTTCTCCACACTCTGAAATTCAGCGTAGGTGTGCTAAACATCTATTTGTCCTTTCTACTGACTAAATGCAGATCACAAGAAAACAACATTGTAATTATGGATAGCAAGAAACATCATGTACTATGATGTTGTTATTTCTACCAAGATGCAGTTGTTTTTTTACAATTAATGTTTTGAACTACTTTAGAATTGAAGCCATAACGCCACACACACAAATACATGACAAACACAGAAGCGTTTATATACAACACTCATATCATAGCAAATAATCTTTCCACTGAGGTTTTTCCGATATGATGATCCCGGAGGGGTCCTCTTAGTCAGGAGGACTGGAGAAAAATAGAAACAGGTGCCTACTAATTTAGAAATCTTCTGATGTATGTGAGAAATGAATAAGTGGGGGCCTGCTGTTTTTGAACTGGAAAGCATGTGCAATCTGTATAAGTGCCTGCTTACATAAAGAGCAATTTCAGGCACTGAGGGTGTTGAACCTTTCAAAAAACCCATTTAGAATTCAAACACGTATTCCTAAAAGGCTCAATCAATCGTTTTACGACCACTTAAGTTCGAGGTATGTGTGTGACGTGTATTTTCATCTCAATACTTTTTTGTCCAAAATGTGTCATTTAATTAAATTAGTAGCCAGTTATTGTCACATCTCATCTCATCGTTAAGTCTCTTATCTTTTCCTTTGTGTTTTCCTTTGTGTTTCCATTGTATTTTTATACCAACAAAGATAATGATTGCATTTGGACATTAATTAAATGTCTTATTATTCTTCTCAGCCTGCTATTGCAAAACCCATGTGTCCACCGCAGTGTGCCCAACATCAGACCAGTGGTCAAAATAGTTGTTACAAATAAAATCCCACCAGGAAACATGTTTGGTTCTATACTTGGGGTCTTTTTACAGAGAGTAGATTCAACAAACTCTGAACCTGTCCTTGGGATTTAGGTTCAATCAACTTAAAGTATGTTTACTCTGAGTTAAGAGTGTGAGTGTGTTGACTGAAAAGCCACTATCAAGGGAGCTTCAAGAGTGTGATTCACCATGGCAACCAGCAAGAAGATAAATTTTCTTACGACACAGAACCTGAGTTCTAATACTTAATATTGACGGTGAGTTTGAGACCATTTTCCCAGCAAGAAATCACAGAGAAAACGTCTTTAACAAAGTCAATAACACTAAGTCACCGTTTCAACTTGTAGCTGTAATCTCCAGTCGAACAAGGTTTTAACACACAACTAATATTCAGCCTCTGACAGAAGCACACGTCTCTTTCTTGTAGAAATTGTATATAGATGATATGTGTGAAAAGCTTTACTAACCATGTGTACTATAAATCTGTTGTTCAGGGTGAAGTCATGATACGGTCACGGCTGCACGGAGCCATGCATTCATGAATGATGCGTTAGACCATTATGCTCTTGATAGTGCAGAGTGAGAAGTAGTAACTACAGTGTAGCCTTGTGACGGTAAGACAGCCTTGGGAAACCCTGCACAATAAAAACTAATTACCGATCCCAGTCTCTGATGGAATCAGGATGTCATTAACAGAATATAATTTAAAATGTGGTCATTAACTAACACATGAGTTACCTGCAATCCTGTGGACTTATTCAGTAGTCCTTAGGGGGTTTTGCCCAGGGAACACTGCTACAGTGTGCAGCATATATTTAACTGCAACCCCTCAGTTCCTTTCCCCTGAGTTTGTGTCAAAAAATTATGTTTTGTTTGATTAGGTAGCACATCTCGGCTCTCAGGCTGTCCTAACATAAGGATTTGCGAACTAAACCAGCTTCAACATCAATCAGGTAGCCTACGTAGGTCCTGATCATGAGGAATGATCTAACAGCTGCTTAAGGTTCAGCAGGAGGGACAAGACAAGAAAAAAGTTTGCTAAGGAAACCTGCTTAAGTTCACAGAATACCAAGGTGACTCAGATCTGGGTCAGTTATATTAGTGACTGATTCTAGCAACCCGTACGTTACGTTTCCTTATGAAGCAAAAAACCAAAGTCTTTCAGGGAAATTTTCAAACTTGCTGGGACATCAGGACATTTATTATGTTGTTAAACCTCTCTCTCATGTCATTTTTCTAGTCTCATTAATAAAATCATGATATGCCCCCAAAATGTCTTTAGGCCGATGGGGTTTTTGTAGCTGTTCCCAATTCACTTATTCACTGTGCTGAAATTCACAGAATTTTCAGACAGATAAAAGACGATGTGTGTTTCCATGCTTGGTCATTATGCAAATATGACATATCATACAATCATATGGCATTAATTTCCCAATAAAAAACACTGTAAATGAAGACGGTGATGATGCAATTAGAAGAACGCTAACCAAACCTTAGATAATTATGGAGCATGACGGGGTGTGGTGTACCTCAGTGGGTTGAGCAGGCTACAGTCCTCGCTTCAGCAGTCCCCGGTTCGAATCCCAAATCTGGTCGCCCTTTGCTGCATGTCTTTCCCCCTCTCTCTGCCTTCCTCATTTCCTGTCTGTCTCAACTATCCTACCAATTAACGGAAAAAAGCCCCAAAAATATATATTTTAATAATTTTGAAGCTGGTAAACACAGAATTAATGTGCTCCCTGATGGGCAGCCTGAGTTGCCTTTTATTTCCTCACTCGAATTCTAAAATGTGAATTCATTGTAGTGACGAAGACAGACACTGCACAGCCTGTTAAGTCTCTGAATCATTTTGAGCTTATTGTTTTTTGGCATTAAACATCCCCGCTTGGAGGAAATTGGTTGGATTGTCATGGGGTGCACATAGAAAGTCAGTGAAAGGTGCAGGAGATGCGTGAAATGTATTAAACATCACCAAAGCCACTAAACTAAAAAGTGCTTCTGTCAGAGTGATTTAGCTGTGCACAGAAACTAGTTTGAGCTGGTGCATTGAAATCAGTGTAGATGTAATCTCCTCTTAGCAGAGTGTAGAGTATCATGACATTTAAAAATCACAGCGTATTGCTTCATTTCCATAATGTTTGAAATTCATTTGAAACACAAACTGTGTTTTGTACTTCTGGACTTCTGAGTGCCTTTTTTGATAAAGCTTTATACAACGTACAGATTATAGTGCGGCTGAAAAGTGTAAGAGATAAGACAAACACCTGCTTAATCCTTATTTAATGAATACAGGATGACACAATATTACAACCATAATGTTGTTACAGAAATTAGAATTCAGATCAGAATTGGTTATGGTGTTTTTTTAAGCACAATATACTAAAAATTAAGAAATAAATGTTTATTTGACAACATACAGTAGGCTGACTGGTAAGTTATTCATTGTTCTCAAATGACAAGTCTCTTTCTGTAATTCCAGCTGCTAGTTACTTTCCAGCCAGTCCAGTCTCAGGCCAACCATCAGGACAACGCAATAGGAAAGTGTTAGAAAGCAACAAAGGTTTAACCTCTTGTCCTCTTACAACCATGTAATTATAGAAGATACCAGTTGTAATTACAGTGTACAACAACAAAATTTCATCTCAGCTCAGCGGTCACATATAGACAATATGAAGAGCACACAGAATGAAAAGTATGCGCACAGGCTTAAAGCATCTGCTTCAGATAGGCCTGGCTAATATGTTAGCCAATATAGTCAGTATAGTCAGTCACTGTCAGTTGGCCACTCTTTTGTCACTTTTTTTTCAGTGTATTAAAAGCATTAGCCATAGTAGAGGTTATGGGCAAATCCTTTTAGGTTTTATGAAAGTGTTGTGAATGCTAAACCTGAACATGGACTGAAACTTAACGATGCAAACAGTAATTATGTGTTGTTTGCACTTGAATGTGTTCAATGGCAGCTCCCACTTAATACATAAGTGCAGTGGAACAACGTTGCATCTAGATATTGACAGTGACCCTGACCTCAATCAAGTAAAGAAATATAGAGACACTGAAAGATGCCTGCAGCATTACGGTTTTTGAAAAATAAAATGGAGGTGAATTTTATTTCTATAGTGCTTCTGAATGAAAATTTGTCTTTTTTTATCCTATACCTGCTCTCAGAAAGCAGCTCATTGGTACCTAATTTGTACAAATATTTTTATTGTAAATTTCCTGAAGCATTTCTCTTTTTTTTTCTTGAAAATATGACTTCCACAAGTCTGTGTGTCACATGGTTTGAATTTAAGACTGATGCCCTGTCAGTCACACCTAAGCCCACCCCCTCTTCTTTTCTGAATCTCCAGCAGCTGGAGACAGTGCAGTGGCGGTGGCTGGTCATTCTATTACCTTTAAAGGTCAGAGTTGAGTCCCAGCCAGCTGTCGGAGAGTCAATGATTACCTTGACCCTATCAAGGTAAAGGACTCAGATTTCTGGATGTGGATTTCTGTGCAGCTTGGTGAGAGCATGAGCAGAGCAGTGTTAGAAAGAATTCTTCTCATGACATGTTTGCAGGCACATGAAAAGACATGGGGGATATAGGACATTTCTCACCTACTACACCTGAAGTTATATGACATGCTCCAGGGATGCTCCATGAAACATCTGTAAATCACTGAGACAAAAGCATAATTGCTGCTGTGTATGTCACCTGATACCATCTTCATGTTCTACTCTCCAAAAGGAAGATGTGGAAACTATCAGGTGACGTACAGCAGGACAGACACAGGGGCCTGCAGGAAAACAGGATGAACTGTAGACAAACAGAAGTCTAGTGTAGCTGAGCCCCCTTCAAAAGAGCAGATAAATAATTCCACTTTAAATCCAAGGGGACACTTTTTCTGAACAAGACTGTTTTACTGGCAAGACAGAAAACAGTCATGTGAAAAGTCACAACAGTTTATTATTTGGTTTTCCCTCAGAAATGATCACCCCTTAGAGGTTTAGATAAAAGCCTCTGAAAAATGTAAACACGTTAATCAACATTTATCAGTGAGAATCTTACTGCATATCTGAGGACACTTATTTAACAAACACAGACCTGCCTCTTGTGTCATGACAGACTTTCATGATAACATTATCGTACATATGTAAACTGATTAATCACATACATGATACAATGCTTATTTACAGGATAAACTACATTTGACACTTTCACATTGTGCACAAAACTACACAAATATATTTTTGAAAATTAAGATCTCTCATCCATTTCACAGGAGCAGATGTTATATTCCCTTTATAAAAGATATGATGTGATGCTAAATATTAATGTATTTCTGGCATGATGCGTGTATGACTCACACTTTATGCAATTTCACATGACTAAGCATGTATTCACAATGTAGTTGAAAAATAAGGATCTTGTGTTGCACTTTGTAGCCTGTTGATTCACACCTTAGCTGTAGCTAATGCTAATGTTGCTAGTGATACATCCCTTACTTGTGTTTCAGAGATTCAAAGAGTGCTTTTCATAATAAATCTGGTGTGCTGATACTTCACCATGCTTTTTTTTTTTTTTTTTTTTTTGCCTGGTCTTCATGTGAGGTGAATTTGTTTTGCACTTCAGAAGATGCAAAAACACAAGTCGGCTAGGCTAATTCAGTTTTTGTGTCTACAACAGTCCGTGTTGCTTGTGGTTCAGCAAATCCAAACTTTCAGAAATTAGTGCAGAGCAGTTCTTACATACAACGTACGCAATGATGCGGAGGTGTTTTGCTGTAATAATGTGACTGTATCTTCAGTCAATAGCCATGCTAACTGCTTTTTGAGACCTATAGGCTAGTGGTTAGTGCTAAATGCTAATGTCAACTAAGCTAAAAAGCTGATTGATAACAATACTTGACGTGGTTAAGGAGGTATCATTTTTACCATGTTCTGCATCTTGGTTTAGCCTGTTACTGTGCTAACGTTTGCTAAATAGCACTAAATAGAAAAGTTGATGAGAATTTGGTCAATCAAATATACTGCACTAATTCAAGTAGCCTACTGAACAGATGATGATACATCATAATTATTTGGCTACTAGTCATGCTCTGGGGATGAAAAGTGTCCAAGCCAAATACCATGGTCCACTCAATCAGTTTCAATCAATACCACAAATGTCAACCTCATGGTGACAGTGCAGGAAAGGTCAGCGAATCATCTAAGCTATGCAGGGTTCATCGTCCAAAGCCACCAATGTCTGAATACTATGTTGTGGCAATCCATTGTGGTAATAGTGGTAGAGTGGGAATTTTGACACCTTTGACCTGTTGGCCCACCAAAGTCATTAGGCTTTATCCTCTGGGGGCCATGGATGTTTCTATGTCTGTAAATTTCATGGCAAGTCATCCAGTATTTGTCAAGGTATTTCAGTCTGTACCAACAGATCAACAAAACCACCTCTTGAGCCACACAACCAAAAGTAAAAAGGAATCCAGTTTAGCGGTGCTACATGAGAGCAATTATTGATTTCTACAGTGTTGGCTCACGTCAATATAAGGTTTTTTATAGTTATATTTGTCCTCACTTCAATAAGGCTTTCATATGAGAGAACAATATCTTCACAGCATCTTCACCAGGCAGGACTGAGTGGAGAGAGGTGTCGAGGAGATGCCAGGCTTTTATCTGCTGTCTGACAGGCTCTTGAGGCTGATGTACAGGGAGCTGACCATGGTGGCCTCCTCCTGCATGGACTCCTTCAGATCAGGCTGGTCAACACACATAAGGGCCACCAGTCTGTTGGGCAGTTTCCCACTGAACAAGATGTAAATGCAGGGGTTTGCACAGCTGTTCAGACTGGCCAGCAGCATCAGGATAGTGAAGGTTGCAGCTGGAAAAAGAGAGGGGGAAATGAGAGACAGTTACATGAGCCCTTTTCTCCTATTTAAATGAGAGGAACCTCTTTTGATTGGACTTATTTTCTTTAGAGTCAGTTCACCCAGACTATATCCTTTTATTAATAATGGTCTATATTAGTATTTATATGAAAGTGAGAAGATGGCACGTTTTGTAGCTATTTAATTGCTTTCCACATTATCACTAGGTTAATTTAAACTGAATAGCCTACATTACAGATTATAATCTACAGTGATGTTAATCTAACAAGGGCATGCTGCAGTTTTCAGTTTGAGTGTAGGTGTAATGTTTCTCATGTTGTAAGATCTCTTCTCTTACTCTGAGTGGGCGCCTCCACGTCCCAGACAGACCAGAGCTGCACGGTGAAGAAAGGCGTCCAGCAGACGATGTAAGCGAGCACAATGACCACGGTCATCTTCACCGTCTTCACCCTCGCCTTGGACACTCCTGCTACGCTGCTGGCTCTGGAGGACAGCGACTTACTGGCCGCCTCTCCGACGTGCTGCGTCTTCATGTGAAAGTTGATGTGCACGGTCCGGCAGATACGCACCTGGCACACGATCACCGTGATAATGGGCAGCACGAATATGACCAGAGTCGTCCAGGTCACGTAGGCTTTCGGTCCCCACGGCTTGATAAACTGGGCCCAGCAGTCGTACACACCGGGAGCAACCTCGACCCGAGAGAAGATGAAAATCTGCGGGAGGCTGCCGATGAGAGAGACACACCAGGCGGCGCACACCGGTCCGTTCCAGCGCGCCCTGCGCCTCTGGAAAGTCACCATGGGGTTGCAGATGGCTTGGTATCGGTCTACCGTCATCACTACAATCATATAAGTGGAGGCGAACATCCCGACCACCTGCATGTACTTCACCGCGCGGCACAGTATATCTGGTCCGATGAATCTGTCGGTGATGTCCCACATGAGCTGCGGACAAACTTGGAAGAAAGTGACCACCAGGTCTGCGACGCACAGGTGGAAAACGAAGACGCGCATCCTGGAGAGCTGTTTTCTTCGCTTCCACAGCACCAGCAAGAGCCCGAAGTTTAGGATCCCGGCAGTGATGAATATGATGGACAGGAGAACTATTTCCACCTGAGCCAAGCGCTCGTCCCGCGGCTCATCTCCACAGAGCGCACTCTCCGAAGTGATGTTACTGATATTCACGCAAAACCAAGCCATGCTTTCACGCCAACTACAGTGCAGAGTATGAAGATTATTACACCATTCCAGGTGAATCCAGTTATAATAGAGTCATAAATAATATTTATAAAAGTAAACAGCCTCAGTTTTAATAATGTCACCAACAGGTAACTCCTTGAAAAATCGCTGTGGGAGATTTCAGGATGAATTTCCAGAAATAAACAAGTTGAGAGTCTCCAGGCAGAAACTGAGGTGTTAGAGCAGAGAGCTTTATATCTCCTCATCTCCAGAGGAGGGAGGGGCAACATCACTCCAGCACAGAAAGCACACAGACGACCACCACCATATCAAAACAGGTAACCACCTTCTATGCTGATCTGTGGCCTGTTTTCAAAGATCTTTGAAGTAGTTTCAAGTATTTTAATGGCATCATGCCTCTCTCCGAGTTTACCATACAGTACTTGTGACTGATTGGTGTGTTAATTTCTCGCAGCTCTTGCCAATCACAGAAGTGAAGAGGATTTACACATAAGTGAAATTAACCTCAAGCAAAAGAGTCATGGTATAAGTGCCTTTAATTAAAAAAAAAAAAATCTAATTTAGAAATAACTTCACTCAAAAAATTATGCATTACTGCCATTACACAACCAACTTTCTCTTTTGCATCACTGTTTTGACAAATAAAAATTAAATTTTCTAGCATAACTATGTCAATCACAGATTCTTACCTCTGTGTTTCATCACACCTGCCCAACTGGTGAAACGGTGATAGACTGAAATTGGCTGGGCATCACTATAATGTCGGCCATTTATTCTGAAGACCTTAACATAAGAAGCAGGGCTCTGTAATAACACATGGTGCAATCTGCTGCCATTGTCCGTTACACATTCTGTCACAAAGTGGCAGCTGTGATGCTGGGAGCATATTGTGTGTGATCTCTTTAAGTTTACATGAAGATGGAGATGAACAGAGGAAGCCCTGGGGTAATTTAGAATGAAATTACATTCATCAATGGGTATACATGTGTCAGTTCTTGTAGTGTCCTTGAGTCAACAATACATGCCAGTGTGTTCAATCGATCCCTGTGAGCAGCAGCTACGCTGTCGATTATCCAGACGTTTATTGTCAACTGTCATCTGACAAACAAAATACCTGCTTTCTGCTCATTTAAGGCTTCACATAACTGAGCAGTTCATCTTTGTCCATCTGATAATGACTTCTCTTCCAGATGTCACGGAGCTTCTGTAAGGTAGCACCTATCTCTTTGCCTGTTGTCATACCCAGCCTCCTCAGATCATGCCCACTGACAGGGAAGCGAGGGATGTTCCACTTGTTGAGCTCTGCCAACAGCTTCTCCTCACCTTGATACTTCAGCAGCTCACATACTTTAGTCTGAGTATCTAGCTCCCGGCTCTAAAAAGACAAGACATGAGTATTTTCAGATCCAAGTATTTTCTATGACAGCAGATAATAAGCAATGTTCAAAGGCTTAGTGAGAATAAAAACTCTGCAGGTGTTATTTATTTCAGCAGATCTGTTTTATAAGGACTGCATGGGTGTGATTTGAGGAGATATAATTGATGATTGTCTTACAATAAAATCATTTAAAAAAAAAACCATGCAGCTGTCTTCAGATTTTAATACAAACCTGTTTGGTTCAGAGAAATGATCGACTTTATACTGTTTCCTTTGACAATTTCACACCAGTTAGAAGAAAAACAAACAACAGCAAATCCCCATAAATGAACACAACTCTTTTAATGACTCCCTATAGCAAATGACCATATTCATTTTGGTTTGGTTATTTCCTCTCTCCACCTTAATTTTCTACCTCTGTTACAAATAGCGAGTTAATATGATCCTGTTTTAATCCTTTCAAATCCCCTTTTGAATCTACTTTAATTGTGGTTTGGCATTTAAGTTTTGTCAATAAAGGTTAACGAAGCACTAAAGTGAAATTAAAAGTAAACTTCAATTACATTTGACCATCAGAATCCAAGCTTTGTCTGATTACAAACTTGTCCTTGAATGATATGAATGAAACAGCATGTAGGTAATGTAAAAAGTTTGCGTGTGCAAAGAAACTAACATCGTTTTATGGTTGATTTTTTTATGGTTTAATTAATTATTAAAAGTAGCGGTTGAGATCTTTTTCTGGAGCATTTTTTTTTAACTGTATTGCTTGAAATCCTCTTCACAACCCGATTGCAACCAATTAATTAAATGCTTTTTCACGCAATTGAAAAATGTCAGTCGCCTGTGGAACAGACAGTCCTGCAAAAACACCATCTAATCATTTGAACGCCAGGAACGAATGGATTGGATCGTGATGCAGCAATCAAAGTGCAATCTGCCTCCCTCCCCCCTCACTGCGTACCCCTCTTCCTGCACTAATCGTGCACGTGCTCAGAGTCTTCAACGATTTACGACATGGAAAAGACGATGCCAGAGCCAAAGCTTATGATAGCTTGCTAAATTCAACAAGACAGTTGCAGCAACCTTATGGCAGAAAAGGTGCCAACAACAGCTGTTGGTCGCAAACCTGTGCTCTGGAGGTGTGACTTCGGAGAGAAGTCTGAAGAAAGGTGCTTGGACTTTTGAATGGTGTATTTCCAAAATGCAGCCTGCTTGAACCATTTTTCTAGAATCTCCTACTCTACCTTTAATTCAGATTGAAGATTTTCCAGCAAACTGCTTCTCTTGTATGACCAACAGTCAACCCACACTTGTGAGTTTTCTATCATGGAAGCTAGAATTTTAGTTTCTGCTTTAATATTTTAGTTAAATAATGACAATCTTAAAACTGAACTTTCACAGCAGCCACAGATGTCTGTCCATTCAGCTTTAAAATAACCTAAACCAAAGTATTAATAACATCTTCCTAGAACACGGTGTGTACACTCCACTCTCAATGCTCAAAGCTTTAATCAATGACCACACTGTCCCACTATAACTCTTTCAGCCTTTTTTTGTTAAACACAAACATAAATCACCAACATTTTAGTCATGTATTAACTGGAGAAGACTAAAACTTACGTCAATGATGAAGTCAGTGAAGGGCTTGAGGCTGTCTGGTTCATCTTTGCACTTGCGGAGCTCTCGTCTGTATTTGACCAGGAACAGAGCCAGAGTTTTCTCCTCTTTGGACACCTTCAGGCGGATGTCCATCTTTTCCACCTCCTCTGGGCAGTGGAAGAGAGCTGCCAGGATGGTCATGGGTTTGGGAGAGTGGTCTTTGACGTTCTGCCACACTCGCTTCATCTCCTCAACATTGCCATCTGGAGGTAAACCTGAGCAGGTGCAGGGACAGAAGGGATGTGCAACAGCGCAGAACAAAAGAACAAGAAAAAGAAAAGTTTTTATTGTAATGACACTGATAATGTGTCTGAAGCTCTGTTATCCTGCTGGAACACATCTTACCAAATGACACATTATAGCTTTAACAATCAAAGGTCATTGTCTAGTGCAGACTAATAGCAGGGTTCACGTCAAACCCCTTTTCATGTTATGAAAGGAAACCGTTCCCTTTTTTAGAAACAACTCTTGACAACTATTGACACTATTGATATTTCTCACTAACACAGGTATGAATTACTTGATAGTAGTCATTATTTGCTATGGCTATTGCTATTGGTTGAAAGGCAGCAACAGTCATACAATCTCTTTTGTGGTTGTAGAGCAGCCCATTTCAAACACTGAGATGGGCTGCTCCAGTGGTCTGCAAGTGACCCCTTGTGGTCTGTGAGTACATCACTTAATTGTGCTCCTCTCACCTATGTACTGGGACAGTTCCAGCTTGTACATCAGCTCCAGCAGATGAGCAGCATGGTTACCAACCACCATCTTTTTTATTTCCACCCAAATCCGTTCTCCTGATACTGCTGCCAGTCCACGGCCGTTTTCCCTGATGGCAGTCAGTGTCTCAGCCTCATGGTCGTCTGGCTCCAAGGCCACCCTGCCATAGAACCTGGGGTGAAATGGGAGGCCTAAGGTCAATACACCTTCGAATCAAGCAAATAAAGATGGTTTCAGTTCACACTTTCCATTTTTCTACAGTTCTAAGTCTCTCTCCATTTTGTTCATGAACTTGGTAAGATTAAATTAAATGAAACAGTCCACCTGAAATATCTCAGTATTCTCAGGTAGTCTTCTTGGATTCTGTGCTCAGCACTACCAACAAACCGAACTTTTCGGTTTTTCAAGTCTTCATATCCTTTGAAATAGTCGTATAATGTGCCATCAAGACCTACAAAGTTAGAAGAAAACATGGTGAGGAATTTGACACGTGGACAAGTCATAATGATTAACAAACTTTTATTTGATTTGGTGAACTACAAAGCCACAGTTACCTAGAAACATGGAGTTGATGGTGAGGTCTCTCCGCTCAGCGTCTTTCAGCCAGTCAGTGGTGAACTCCACCTCTGCGTGACGTCCATCTGTCTGAACATCCACTCTCAACGTGGTCACCTCAAAGTTCTCGTTGTGTAGCTGTATATATTAAAAAAGAACAATATAGAAAAGACATTTGACATGAGGTACATTAAGTGTGTCCTTCAGTCTCTATCTACTCACTATTCACTGTTAGTGAAGTAGTTCAGAAGGCACTCAAAAATATAGCTGGGTCACAATCTGTACATGGTAAATGGTTCTCTATGCCACCGGGGAAATTTCTGGCTGGTCCATTGACATTGTTTTATCGATATCTATGACAATCAGATTGAATCACTGTGGAACAAGTGTCTTACCCGTGCTGTAATGGTCCCGTGCTTCTCTCCTTTATTGTTGATCATCCTGATGCCAGCAGTCTGAAACATTTGCTTCATCTCCTCTGGAGTGGCTGTTGTGGCAAAGTCCACATCCTCAGGTCGCTTGCCGGACAGGAGATCGCGCACTGCACCTCCAGCTATCCTCAGCTCATGCTGGTGCTTCTCAAACACCTCTGCAGAGACCAAACACACACGGCAAGGAGTTAAATGAATGCCAGAGAAGGCTGGCTGATAACAAAATACACTTCACTGTGTGAGGTTAAGTCTGCAGGGGCAGGTATCTTTCCATGATGATGGATTCATTTGTCATGAGCCAACACAAACACATTTCAGTCATTTATGTTCATTGATATTCTGACTGTAGCTCTACTTCCTTTTTTCACTCAAACAATGAGATTATTTCTGCCTCCAGGGAAACTTTGGGAATGGTTTTTATATGCTTGTGATCAGTAGGTAGTGCTGGTTACAGAAGCAAAGAGCTGTTATTAAGGGTAATTCCACCACTTTAGGGTTGGGGAGCACTACTCAGCCTCTTGTATACTGTCTTCTTTTGCTGTAGAGGAGCTTTGTCAAGTCTGAGGAAACACCACTGTTGAGATCAGGAGGATGACATTGGCTTAGGGACTTCTAATAAAGATGGCATTTATTTTTTGAAAGTCTCAGTATCCCAGCATTATAGGAGTATAACATTTGAGAGATGAAGTAATCCCTAAAAATCATCAGCTTTATACTTGATACTGACTTCTTTGGGTCAATTTGTGAGTTACAAAAATCGAATACTTTAGAAGATACTTCTCTTTGACACTAACACAGCACATATAAGGATCCACTGCATCTGTTATCTAAAATAACCAATATTTGTGCTGAGTGGGAAAAAATAAGCGTTTGAAAAACAACATCAAAAGTATATCTGGCTCAGTTCAGAGCCCAGTTCTGAGTGACCACAGCCACCTGTCTGTCCATCTCACCTGCTAATCCAGTCAGTCCATCCGTGAACAGAGATTGGAACTCGCTGGTCTTCAGCTGCATAGTGTAGAGACTCCTCCAATAGAAACCTGTTCTACCAATCACACGAGGACTCAATATTCTGCTCCACATCTGTACAAACAGTAAAAAAAACAAACAAACAAACGTGTATTTATGTCCGTCTGTGCCGGTCCACATACATCGCGCTAGCTAACGCTACGTGTTCGCGTGAAGTTGTACGTTATTTATACACAAAAAGCCCGTGAGACACACTGGCATTTTAATGTATACGTACCAGATATTTCAGATAGAAGTGACGGCAACTCAAACAGAAAGGTTTACTAACACACCGTACAGTTATCACCTCATTATGTCACTCTGCCAACAGCCATGAATTGATACAGGAAGACTTTTCAGTAACATGCGGTTGCTGACCAATAGCGCGAGAATACGTCAGTCTCGGGAGGCGGGTTTAACGGCTTAAACCACCGGTAGTCTCTCGCGAGATTTTCGAGTGGTCAGGCTTTAAGTTGTTTTCGTGCTATTTCAGACTCTTTGTGTTAGATACAAACATGGACATTTAACACCGTTGCAAAACTTAAGTCATGAAGTAAATCAAGGGTTTGTAACATGGTTTGTGATTTGTGGTTTGTGTCCGGCTCATCGTCACTCTTCCGGAGCGCATGCCACCAATGGCTTCTCGCGAGATTTCCGCACGGCCGTGCTTCAGGTGGTTTTCAGGCTGGTTCCGTGCTGTCACATCAGCAACCAAGTAGGAGGCAAATGGCCAAAGTGGAGCTGACGCCGCTCAGACCGTGGGACGACTTCTTCCCCGGCTCGGAGAGATTCGCTAAACCAGATGTGAAAGATCTGGCGAAATGGAACAACAGAGTTGTCAGCAACCTGCTTTATTATCAGACAAATTATCTGGCTTTAGCCGTCGTTGTTTTCCTAATTGTCGGGTGAGTAAAGTTGCATACAGTGGCTAAGTTGTGACATCAATACAGCAGCTGGGTAGTGTGTAGTCACCTTTTCTGGTGTACTTATCCGGTAACGCTGCATTGTTTGAGTAACCTGGGACCTAGCCTACTTTAAAGGGATTGAGGCAGGATGTAGGCTGCTTAAGAATTGAAAGATATTGTGCCAGCTGTCACGTGAGGCTCTGTTAGTGGTCCTCTCACCCCTCTCAACATGAAAACTGAAGTTAAAGAGCCTGTCCTGCAAGAATATGTCATTTAAATAGACATTTCATGGGTAGAATTGAATCACAAATAGGTGTTATATCCTCTGCATTCTCTGATTCATTATGTGATGAATCAGGCCTGTCTGATTTCCACATAGGCCTCAAGTACAAGCACATCCCCAGACCACTGCAGACTCCTTGAAGAACCAGTTTACTCCATAGAAGGCAGATTCAGGTCAGGGAACAAGAGGTCATGAAATATCTTGGCTTTAGTTGGTACTTTGTGTCAACTAAAGCCCAGCTTACTAAAAATAGTGGTGTCCTGCCCACTGAGCTGTGTGATGACAAATAGTTGCTATGGTCTCGAAGCCTACTTAAGCCATTTGTCTAGTCAGCTGTTGCATTACAGATAGCACAGCTGTGATAAAACAGTAGTCTGCCTCATCAGCTGAATCAGAGGTAAAACCCAGTGTGAGGTATTTCCTTAGAAAGTCAATCCTGACCAATCATGACCAAAACAAGACTGAACTTTGACACGGTTACAGCATAGTTTATCTGTTTCTTAAGAGTTGATCCATCCAGTTTGGAAACAGCTCAACCATATATCCACATTTGCATAGACCTGATTTGCAATAGCAGATGTTCTGGTCATGGGAAACTCATTAAAACCACACAAAATAGCTTCAAACACAAAGACTGTCTAATTAGTACGTCATCCAAAACTATACTATACTGTGGTCTGAAAACCTAAAAGCATGCAGAGGTAGCTGGGTTCAGAAGTTTTACTGGTTTTATTTCCAAATTACAGATCATCTGATGATGTCCAGACCTTTTTTTTTTGTACTCAAAGATTTCTGTGCAGGATTAGACTCAGTAAAAAAGACTTTGGACTGAACGGCAGCGATTTAACAAAGGCTTTTATGTGATAAGAATTTAAGGGCCCTTGAAAATATTTGTGTACATGATATGTTTGTGTAAAAATAATATTAGTTTTTGTGGCCAGTATATTATAATTACATTTGGAATGAAAATGTTTTTATAAACTCAATGAAATTATCCCAAACACATAAAAAAGACACTTTGTCCTAGTGGCAGGCAGTGGTTAGCCTTTCTCATTGATACTATAATTAGATCTTTCATCAAGCCTCATTTTCTCAAAGTTTTTTAAACTCTTTGAGAGCAGTTTATTCAGGATCACTGCAGTTACTGAAGCCTTATACCTGAGAGTTACCCCTGAGTTAAACAAAGTGTGAGACAGACGCTTGGCCTCTCGCTGAGGTCATTACTTGATCACTGCATTTGTGACAGGGCTCGATTTGTCACAGAGCTTTTCTATGCAACGTGTCTGGCTAGGGGAAAAAAACAGCAGGTGAAAGGGATGGAAAATCTGACAACTAATCTCTTGCTCCATATGAAAATTCCCCTTTCATAATTTCCCAGAGCCAAAGTGTTACTGTAAAATTCCCCATTTTATTTGAGGATCCCTTCAAAATCAAACAATTTTGTGTTACTACCACAGAAGACCAAAAAATAACAGAAGTCTGTCATTTTAGAAGTTGGGAGAAGAACATTTAATATTTCTCCTGCAAAATAAAACAGACTTTCTTTCCATATACCTTTATATTAATTTCCTGTAGATTTGTACTTCTTATTCCTTTTTGTCTGTTTAGATATTATGTAGAGGAGAGAATAACTACAGGAAATAGCGTAGTCTCTATGAAAACAGTCTGTATTAAGAGTTTTGTTGTTGTACAAACAGTATGTAAACACTTGGTGGAGCCAGTGACCACACATAAGAGCTCTGCCTGTGCTCCAGTTTTATGAGAGCAGTTTTAAAGCGACACTGTGCTCTCTGATGTCCCATGATACCACCCTGCAGGTTCCTGAACCCTCTGGGGATGTTCACAGCCATGGCCGTGGTGTCGGGTGTCTTCCTGGGGTCAGTGTGGGCCGGAGAGAACAGAGCTATGATCAACAACTTCAAGCGTCAGAATCCCACAGCGTTTGTGATCGCCGTCATGGTCGCCAGCTACATCGTAATTTCTATGCTGGGCAGTGTCATGGTGTTCATGTCTGCAATCACTTTACCTCTGGCTTGTAAGTTGAAGATATTAGTGTTTGAGGGTCACATTTTAATTTGAATCCATAAACGACACATAATGTTAATATGTACCTATTACTGCAACATCATTTTTAATGGAGACTAGGGTTAAATTTAATATCTGATCCTTTTATTACTCTATGAATATCTTTTTACAGTATATTGATGTGTGCAATTCAATCGTAAAATTTGTTGTTTCAGAATCAAGGAAACATGTTTTCCAGATTATCAGTGACTGATTCTGACTTGAACACAAGTTTATGGATTTGTTTTTGCCAAACATTGACAACAGTATCTTTTTCCCATCTGCCTTTCAGTGATATTTGCACATGCTTCATTTCGCCTCCGCAACATGAAGAATAAACTGGAGAACAAGATAGAAGGCGCCGGACTGAAGAGGTCACCGATGGGCATTTTGCTGGAGGCTCTAGGTCAGCAAGAGGAAAACTTTCAAAAGATCCAGAGCTTTTTGGAGGGAAAACTGAAGGAGTGATTGGACACACATGTCCATCTTTTGGCCAAAGACCATGACTTTTGCATCTCTCAGTCTAAAGCATTTTAACATTTGTTTCATAGACAGTGCGTTTGCCAGTATGTGTGTGTTTTGAAAAGAAGGTTTGTTATCTGAAGGGATTATCTTTACCTCAGGGTTATCTGTCACTCCACCAAGAACTTGTCAGGGCACTTTTCTCAAACACCAGTGAGGGCATCTCAAGCACTGCCTCACATCTCTGCTATGCAAATGTATAAGTGTTGAACGCAGCTTTAGACTCCTTCAGTCTTTGGTACGAAATCTGTCTTTAATCATCAGCCTCAGAAAAGACAGTCAGTCCTGCCAGTTTACGCTCAACTAAAAATTTCGAAAGCAATGTGTTGCCTCTTAAACAAAGAAATAAAATGTGCAAGCTCAACACACTCCATTGCCAAGATACTCCAAAGGCTGGATCGTGTCCTCACATAAAATGTAACAGTCTACTGAAGTACACGTTTGACTAGAAACCAACCAACCTTATGTTCATGCAAATAAAAAAAGAGTCAGACAAAAGAGAAATCTCTGTCTCCAGCTATGAGCAGTCTTTGATTCTAAACTCTGAGTTAGATCAGTGTATTTAAAGTGAACACTTCAAAGGAGTGCGAGGTCGTGACCCGTGTCCATCAGTATTCCTCCTGCACCTCTGGCTGTTTAATCTTGACAATGCTCCCTATGTGATGGATTGGTTAACTTTGCTTTCCTCTTCACTTACGCCAATGCTAATCAATGGGCTGCAGTAGATTATAGTGCAGAAGGCTGAGCGCTGCACAGAGACTGAGTGGATTCATCTGCAGTCATTCACCTCCAAATGTGAGTTAGTCGCTGTGTCAGCTACTTTGGATGTGTGTGTGTGTGTGTTTTTTTTTTTTTTTATTGGATTCCTTTTAAAATTGACTGCAGATAGCGAGAATCCATCTGGAACATTATGCTCTGTTATTTGCTTTTAAGTGGCAGTGTGTAAGGGGTGGGGGAAACATGAAGATAACAATAATGATGGCCATTAAAAAAGCTTAATCACTTCAAGTGTTCATGTTAATGTTGCTCTCAGAATCACTAAAATCCATTATTTAGCATTTGACTTAGCACATTTCCTCCGTAGGGAATGTGTGTTATTTTTGAGACGGCCCCTACAGATGACCTCTGCACACTCAGGTGTAACAGTATTCCAGTAGCTCTCCAGTTTAACTTGGAGCTGCAAGGCTTTGCCTGTCTGCGCTGCAGCAGTGATTTATGGTCTGTCCCGCTGTGCATCATCTTCATCCATATTGTGCAACTTTTGGGGGCGTGTACACAAGCACTAGTGGCAATGAACTCAAGTACAGTCATGTTTCTGAGGCGGGGGCACAGTGGAGGTCCTTGTTCTTTCTGCCGCAGCTGCTGGGAGGATCTACACCAACACGTGTGCTGCTGCTGCTGCTGCTGTTCACTGAACAGGTGTGTGTCTTTGGTGTTTTCTCCTCAACAGACGTGTAATCCAGGAGAGGAAGCGCTGCTGTGCTGCAAAACAACACTTATCCTTTCTTGGTGTTTTTGCGTGAATCAGAAACACTTGACTAACTTGTCATTTTGAAACAACCATAATTGTGTCCAAAGGTAGTCTTCAGTGAACTCAGTGGACGTGACTTGAAAACAAACTGTTTTGGTGGCAGCAGCAACAATGTAACAATCTGCGTCTTGTTTTGTTTCCACAACACAAAGACATTACAGGGAATAATCGAGCAGTCAGGCACGCTATGACAACACGCTGCCTCAAGGTTGACCCCTGCATCTCCACCCCTCCTCCTCAGTTTGCCTGAGAGGCTTTGGCTTTTGGCCGGCTAAGCTGGTTAGCCAGCCTCATAACTCAGACAGACTGTCACTCAGCGGATCCGGCTGCTTGGACCTACACCACAGCTGATCATGTGACACATTAGTGACGACCCGCCATGACCTTTGCGGTCTGCCGTATCCTAATGTGATCTTCCCATACACCTACACTGCTGTTTTTTCTGCCTCCTTGAGAGAAGGTCATCCATATTAGCCGATAAGTAAGACTGCGGTGCACGTGATCGATCAGCTAATCCAACTATCTGGCCTTCATAACTTTACAGAGCCATGACTCTCTGGAGCGAGGTGCAGTGTGCTTATCCCAGGGATGATTTTGTGACACTTATTATATGTGCATAAGGTTTACGCATTGTTTTGAAAACTTGATACTTGTACCTGTCTCTGTACCAAGGCCCAAATAACACTTTTCGCATTATCTTACTTTGAGAAATGTGTTTTGCTTTTGTTTTTTGGCTACCTGGATAAAATGAAATAAACTGTACACAGAAACATGACAGTTTACTATGTAAGTTGCCCTTTACACACCCAACAGATAAAGAACATTTGCCTTGATCTGGAGTTGCCTCATTGTCCACCTGATGAATTTGAGTCTAATATTTCAAGGTCATTTCAGTCAACCCCTGGGGGAAAACATCTGGTCTTTAGTTCCTTGATGCTGCACTGTTTACTGGGTGGTTTGGTTTCGATCTTTGTCTTGTGTTTGATGCTGGGCTGGTGGCCTACACTTTGTTACGCCTGTTTATCAGAGCCTTTTTCTTTTTGCTGAAAACAGCTGGTTACCACTAAAAATGAGGATTTATTGTTTTGATCAGCTGAACCTAACTTCAAAGTTGCAGGCAGATGAGATGAAAAATACCACATTTATCACCATAAGTGAGACTTTTAACACACATTGCTCATATGAAAATAATGTGTAGTGCAGTTTTAAATTAAGAACCACCTGATTAAAGAAAAGAAACTATATTACAATGATCAGACATTTGATGCCAGCTTTCAGTTTTCAGCCGTTTTTGATGTTTGACGTTCCAGGACCGGCTACAGACGAAGTTTGAGAGCCAGTCCTAATCTGTTCTCCACATTAGAGGGGCTTCGTCTGTTGTTGTTTGAAAGTACATAGAAGCTCCTTGTTTATGTAGTGGAGTGTCAGCTGGAACAGCCTCTCCTGATGTCTGGCTGCAGCTGGTGTGGGGCAGTGGAGGAACAGAGACAGAGGGAGACAGCTGGATGCAAAACACTCCCTCCCCTCTCACTGCCTTGGGTAAATCTGAGAAGCTGGAAGAGACCTCCTCTGAGCCTGTTCAACAAGCATAACACCGAGGATCACTGCAAGCAAGTAGGGCCGCTCCACTGCAGGCCTACATAAGGAAGCCACCAATGGCAGGATACACTTGTAGAGGTAGAAAATGTGGGGAAGGAAGGGAGGGAAATGAGGTGAAGGGTTATAGCGTAATCTGTGGAAGGGGTAGGGGGGGTTGGAGGCTCAGTACATGTGTAGAGCAGACTTCTATAGCATGGATGCCTGCAGGGAGGGTTTGGTGCAATAAACACGGGCTTGTCATTCACATAGAGGACAGGAGAAGAGGTTTCAGCCAGAGAGGGTGTGACAGCTTTTAAAGACTGGTTTGGTCAGTTTATGGCTGAAGGACACAAAAAACCAGCTTGGCAGCACAGCAAGGCGATGAGAAAACACTGCAGAGTGACAGAGCTCTGCAGCAGGGGATCATTTCTTAAAACATCATTTATTCATAATTAGCTATCATCATGACTGATTGCAGCTCTGCTTTCGTACTTAGAGGCTCAAAAAAGGAAGAAAAAATCCCCTGCAGTTTATTCATCACAGCTATCTTTCCAACTCAACTCTGTGTCCTTAAATTTACCCCCTGATAAGCATTTTCTAAGCCATTCATATGTGGAGAATGCATTTATGGGTTCCAGTGGTGCAAGACCACCCTCATAAGCTATGGTGGCTCAGCGTGCCCTTCAAAGGGCACACGGAGCCCTGAAGGAGGAGAGTGTGTGATACTTTCTTTCAAAGTCCATTTCATTAATTGAACTGGCTCAACAGACGTCCAGGTACTTAAGTTAATGGATTTGGTTTTAAGTCCTGTGTTCTCCTGTGAGGGATGAGATTTTCTTTCTTTTGACTGAATTACATAAGAAGTTTCAAAGTCTGTGATGTCCTTAATTCAACAAAGACAAGTGATTCAAATGCTGATTTTTTTTTATTTCAAACAAACGCAATTATACAAATGACTAAGAACCAGCTTAACAACAGTTGTTTACTATATATTACATGCTTTTCAAATACATAAAAATGCTCTAAAAAAAGAGGGAAAAAAAGACGGAACCAGTGTATTTACAATACCAACATTTACATACAGCTTCATTCTCTGAGAGAAATTGGGAGCACCAGTCCATGATTTCCAGCATGGATGAAATACCCATGTTAAAATAAAATAATAAAAATCCACAAAAACTAAACTTGATTTTCTGTTCTCTTGCAGTGACTGCTCAGATGTGGCAGTAATATTAAAGATGTTGACTTGGGGTAATACTCGAATGGTGTGATGTAGACGTATTTGGCTCAAGTTCACTCTAAGTACTGACAGTGAGACAGAGTAAATTCTCTGTAAATAACAAGAGATGCAGGAAGCACAGCTTGATAAAACTGGATCTGGTGCCTGGAGAACCTTCCATGAAGCAGTCATCTCTTCTTGACTCATTTTAATGAGTTTAATCCTTCAATATGATAAATGAAATCCATCGTGGCTGCTACCCTACCCTTCACACACACACGTGTGTAAAAGTGGCAGAGCATGATGAGTCATTGTTGTTGTTCCTTTTGGCTCAGTTTCCTCTTACAGAGACAGTCCTAGTCCTTGGTTTGGCATCTCTACAGAGAAACACTGGAGCAGTTTAATCCACATTCCCTTAGGCTATACCACACGGTCCACAGCATGTCCTGGTATAGTTTCAGTGCACAAGTGCCATCACCACAAACACTCGCAATCCACACACGTAGACGCTCCCGTCGGGTTTTGTTATGATTTCAACACAAGGATGTGGGTCAGTTTGGCAACTGCGTCCATCACAAACAGAAGTAGACTTCATTTTTTAAACAAACTGAATTCCACATGACGGTCCTTCATTCTTTGGATCCCCTTTTACAGAAAAACAGGGAAGTGCAGTCTAAGGCACAGTGACAACTTGTCAAGGTAAAAAATTCATATAGCACAAAGACAGATTGGCAACTACACTATTGTTCCTGGTTTTGAGTCTTCGTGCCAGTAAATCTGGTCTTCTGGGTCCATGTTAGTGTGCGTTTGGTTGCTGACATCTAAGTAGGATCTGCAAAAAACACACAGGAGGAAAACACATCAGACACATGGCAAACTGAACGTAACCTGTCCCTGATTAACCATGAGTTTAGAATGAATTAACCCTGGGCTGTGATAATCCAACTCTGTGCCAAGATCAGGAGCTCAATTAAAAGAAGTGAACACATAAACAACAGACATCAGGTCTTTCAGGCAGGTTAATGTTTCAAACCCAGGGTCAAACATTCTTGCCCAGCAAAACAGCAGATGCACACAAACAGATGCATAGCCTTCAAATGCAACAATGTTCAGGGGTCACATTTTCCCTCTGCCACACAAGTGCTCTCCCACCACCACAAGACACCCGAAAAATACAACGAAAAACTCAGAAAGATTCAAATAGAATGATTTGGAGCTTTCTGGCAGTCCCTGCCACATGTATAAAAAAGACACATCACCATCACCATGATAACCATGTGGGATAGTTTTATATTCTCATCTCACCCTTTCGTCTGTGCTGTGACTTTGATTATTGGGGGCAAGGGGATAATTTTCCTGGTCAGTAGTATAGGCAACAGTACCACACATCTCTAAAGGCCCCACAGGGCACGCCATCCTATCACAGCTCCGCCACTCAAACTCTGGGGGACATCTGCACATGAGAGGGGGCAAAGGTCAAGGGTGAATGACAGCACATGGGCAGGGAGCATCTGCATGGGCCAGGAAAACAGCAAACAGCACAGTAAAAATAAACTGAAAACAAAACTGGGCAGCAAAGGCACACTGCAGAGAAATGTGACCACTGGATGGCAATATGCTTGCTGGAGGAGCACGTTGGGCAGGCATGTTTTTTGATAGAAGCCATGCAGTTACCGTGTCATACATGACGAGGGATGATCAATAAAAACATCTCAAAAATGCAAAATTCAATTCAAAACATCACCAAGCAGATTTTGAAGTCACACTGCGGGCAAACTGCAAAAAAAGCAAACGCACAGGCTCCAGCCGTCGCTGTTTACTTACTATGAGCTACCTTTTGCAAAGGACACCTTATTGAGCCTTTGCCCTCTGGAGGATTGTGGCTGCGCAGGGCTGGAGGCCACCTGTCTGACCCGACAGCCAGGGGAGTAGGAGGAGGAGGAGGAGGGAAAGGAAGAGGAGGGCAGGGAGGAGGTGGAGGAGGAAGCTGAGGAGGAAGAGCTAGCAGGGAAAAAGGCACAGCGCCTCTGGCCATCAGGACTGTGCCAGGAGCCCTTTAAAAGCTGGGAGGCGCCATATCTATAAGAAAGCAGGGCCCGGTGGACAGTTAAGGAGAGGAGAACCATTCTTAAGCTCTGAGGGAGAAGTGACTGACGCCTGCTCAGATCCTATAATCCTACTTTGGAACGAGACTGTCACCCTAAGTAGACACGTTTGTGCTTTAAAAACTTAAAGGTAAAGTTGCAGAAAATGTAAAACTGGCAGAGTTGTACATGAGGAATAACAAAACCAAACAGCAGCTTATATTCTCTGTAGCCATCCATTCCAGGTAATTAAACACTAGCACTTAGCTCTGGGATAAAGAGGATCAGGGAGTGGCTTACAGGATAAGGAGCTGAGTTGAGGCCAAGTTTTTTTTTCTCAC
Source organism: Selene dorsalis (assembly GCA_900303245.1). Classification (NCBI taxonomy): domain Eukaryota; kingdom Metazoa; phylum Chordata; class Actinopteri; order Carangiformes; family Carangidae; genus Selene; species Selene dorsalis. Next base: position 104,710 of record OMNW01035320.1, on the reverse strand, counting down.
CTGCTGTGGGCGGAGTGGCTATAGGGGGCTGTGCTGTAAGGGTAGGACGGCGGCGCATGCACAGCCATGTCATAGTCCAGCATACCACCACTCATCTGGCTGTGCCAGTTCCCAGTGGAGGACACTGAGTTGACTGGAGAAAAAGCAAACATACAAGTTAGTCATGACCTAACAACATGTAAAACTGGGGTCAACAATAACATGAGCCACTGTGTTACACAAGGTGTTGAGATCTGACCTGATGAGTAGGAGATGTTTCTGCTGTTGTGGTTGTATGGTGTGGGCATGGTCTGGTAGCCCAGGCTCTGCTGGGACCCTCTGTCATAGTCATAGCTGTACGCAGCTTGTTTGTGTGCGGCGTTACGATGGTACCAGCCTCTCAAGTGCTCAGCCACCAGAGCTTTCTGGATGTTTTTGCTGACCTGTTCGTTGCTGCGGGGCACTTGGCGGTTCCTGGGTGGCCGCAGCGTGGCGTAGGGGTTCTGGGACATGCAGTCTACCTCATCGTTACCATAGTGGCTGTGCATGTCATGGCTGTGATAAGCTGCTGGGGTGGGATGGTAGGAGGGATTGACGGTGTAGTGTCCCTCCATCTCGTTGTCGTACATGTAGACTCCATTGGAGTAAGGCTCTGGGTCTGTGTAGCTGGGATAACCCGTGACATAGTAGGCTGTTGTGGTGGGTCGGGCTCGAGGCTGGAAGGCATAGCAGCGAGCGTCTGCCTGAGCCAGGTTAGGCATGCTGCCCGTGTTGGCATACAAGTCCTTTCTGTGGCGGCCACGAGCTCTGTGCCTGTGGGTGTGGGTACCGGGAACACTGTACTCCACACTGGACTGACTTGTATATGAAGAGCCGTCATCGAGGACCTCAGTGCTGTTACTGCGTCGGGCTGGTGAGAAGGTGAACGTTTGTGCAGGAGGTTCAGCGTCTGGCAAGAACTGAGACTGGGACTCCAAACTGCCACTTCGTTGGCGAAAGTGTTGTGGAACATCTTCTGATCTACAATTGGAAAATACATTGTCCTCACTCATGTGTACACTAAAAGACACAACAGCTGTTAATAAAGGAAATATTGGAGAAAAACTAAGTCAATTTTGAGGGAACACACCTGAGCTGGGTGCTGCTGTAGGCGTTGCGGGTGAGGAGGGGGGTGGGGGGCATGCTGCGGGCATCACGTGGTTGTCTGGAAGCCGGTTTGAACGGGCTGGTGTGGCTTGATAAGGCATCACGGTGACTGTAGTGGAGCGATTCCTGGACTTGGATGTAATTTAATCTGGAAAACAGATAAGAACAATGTTTTCAGGGCATTTGCCTCTCATGGGCAGAGCTTTTTAATCAAGATAAAAACGTCTACGCTAGCTCAGCTTACTCTCGAAACTGAGGGAGAAAAGCAAAATAATACACCTTGCGTGTGCTTGAAAGCTGCTGTTTAGTCTTCACTTAGACCTGAATGACTGCAATTTCATAGCCCATTGATCTTTCTTTTCATGCAACGGCAAGCATTGTTCAGAATGATCTTAAATCTCTGAAGGTGAAGGCAACCTATCACCTGAATCATTTTGTAAACAGCTGTGAAGTAGCTGCCATTTAAGCAAACTTTCCGGAGCCGCTTCCTGTTTCCCCCTTTCCTTTCTCCTCTTAACTTGGAATGGCTGTTTGCTCCTTCACAGGCAGCAACATGTTCTTTTCCATCTATTTTTAAAGCTGGTGCATTTGGGCTGATAAGGGGGAGATTGTTGGAGAGGCACAAGAAAGAGGGAGGAGGTGACTGGCAGGAATGTAGCTCTGGATATGCAAGTCTATACTAGCTCCATGCTTCGGGCCTCAGAATCACAGTGGAAATGAAAAATTAATATGCTCCCTTGGGTTCAGTGCTGCTGTGTACCTGCTGTCTGCATGCTGGTCATTGGCAGAGGCCCGTCTGTCTTTGCTGTAGTGGATGTCCAGAGTTTCTGCATTGTGGGGTCTTGGGGAATACTGCACCGATCTGGACCGCTGCCTCTGGGAACCGACCTCATCATCTGGGAGATGCAAGCAGTGATTTAAGTTAAAATTAATCTATAATGAAAAAGAAGGGGAGGAGGGTGTAAACAAGTTCTCTGTGAGCATTATTGTATCTGGACACTCACCATCATCCAGAGTGAGGCTGTCAGATAGAGAACTGAGGTCTGAAGGATTCACATCATCTGACAACAGAAGACAAAGATGTTGCCTTTAGACACTTCTTCTCATAGAAAGTGTCACTATATTGTATCAGTCACCACTTGTTAATCAGACTGTAGTCATTTGCCATGACTGCAAATACCTGTAAAGATCAGTGAAGCTCTCTGAGTGGGCTTCTTTCCCTTCTTGATCCTGTAGGTGTTAATCTCCCTCTCAATGTTTTCAAGCTTCTTCTTTGCATCCAGAAAGTTGTTTCTCCTCTTCTTCTTCACTGTCTTGCAAAGATCCTCCTCTCCAGCTAACTTGATGGCTGCTTCCACGATCTTCTGCTGTAAGGCGAACATGCTCTCCAGATTCCTCAGATGTGGGTCCTGTAGACACACACACATGCAATATTGAATCCATCTAAAAACATTTGTTTTCAGTGTGCTCACATATTCTTATTCACATTCATAATAACATTCAAATTCATTCTCCACACTGACTTGTAGATGGAAACTACAACTCACAACAAGGGAAATTCAAAACATGCAACATAAGCCCCAAAACACATGTCAAATACTCTCTGCACTCTTAGCCAAGTCAAATGATCTGCACGATCTCCACGTAAACAAACATATTTTGAATACAAATGCATCACAAAGCCAAAAAAGAAAAAGAATACAGTCTTTAGTATAGCTAACCTCATCATAGGGGAAAAGGTCATCCAACTTGAAGGCAGTCCCAACACGGCGACGAACTTGAGGGGCCTTCTCACCTGTGGCTAAGGGATACTCCTTAGGTAACCTCCCTGTAAGCTCCTGCAAATAAAAACAACCACCCGTCAGCTGAGTGTTTTGACACTTCGCACATCATTGCAAAACAACATGAGAGCCACTTACTGCTTCTCTCATGCAGATCTTTTTCAGTTCCTCTAGTTTCTGTGTCAGCGTGTCCTGAAGGTTCTTTTCTTTTTTCTTTAACTCAGCAATCTTCTCTTTCTTCTGCTCGTCACTGACTTCAGACTCAGCCGAACCTTGAATAAACACACATCTGATTAACTTCAAATCCTAGCCATCAATCATAATTCATCAGTCTGCTGCGGAACAGAAGCCATTAGCCGATTAACTCTCTGTTTACCGGCTGAGATGAGGCTTCCGTTGCTGGCCATGATAAGCTGGTCTTTGCTCTCGATGCTGGAAAGTTTGCTGATCCGTGGGGCACAGATCTCCGTGAGGTCCATGGCGATGTCTCCTGAACTCCTGGTTGTGGTCATCTTTGACTGTACAGGAGGGAAAGAGACAGTTAGAAGAAAAATGGGGAGGACTGGAAGAGTGGTGCAGGAAGGGTTGTGAGTATTTCATTTTAATGATAGCGCACTGCGAAAGCAGTGGCTCCATTTGCATGCTTGGTACTCCAAGCCCACTGCTCTCATCAATCAGTGTGGGCTCTATTCCTGGATGAACACTGACACACCATCTGCCTTTGAGGAAGACAGAGGCTGAATAACCTCATTTGACTGCAGCCACACGCTCATCCATCTCCAATACGAAATCCACATCACACACCACTAATATGTTTTAACAGCCCCGGTGCTCAGCAAATATGCATCATAAACACAAACACATTAAGCACTAAGCATTAAGAGTCCTCAGGGCATTGGAACAAGTTTATAATACTTGCGCAAGGACTTAGGCTGTGAACACACTGTGCCTTTTCCTATTTATTCTCAACTGCATGGTCATAAAACAGATGTATCCCTTCCAAACTAAACACTTAAAATTTAATTTGAAATGGCACATTATAGTTCACAGAGTTGAGAATATTTAATTTCAAGCTGTAGACAAGGCAAAATAATAATAGGCACTACTGTGGGTATTTCTTTCTGGGTACTTAATCAGCAGAGTGATCTAAATCTTTCCCTCAGAGCAATTATGTGCTCTTTTGTGTTTTCACTTTTCACTACCTGACCCTGCAATTCCTAACAGAAAAAAAAACAACTCTATTTCTGTGAAACCAAGTACCTCATAATTCAATATGAAGCTGACCAACATAGAGCAATTTATATTAAAGCTGTAAGACCATCATTTCCCTTTGTGAAGATATTTACACAACTCAGAGGCATGGGACACGGATCAGGCTGTGTATCACATGATGAACAGTCACTTTTACACCAGGCTGTGACACGAGCTCAGTGTGTTTCAATCCGTCTGTTTTACAGCCTGGTGACAGCAGGCCGAAACTAGTGCTCATACTCAGGTTCTTTGGTGATAATAATTGTTATCATCGCAAGTTAAGTTTCTCAGCAAATTGACAAATGGATCAGTGAAGGTCACAAAACACAGTGCATGCATCAGCCAGTCACTTAGGCCTTTTTCAACATGCAAAGATACACATATGCATCACTGTAAAAGACAAATCAGACAGTTGTAGAAAATTTGGATAAGCAATGACTTACTTTGGTTTGCTTTCTGTCCAGGTAGAACTGGTGTTGACTGATGGCCATCGCCCAGATGGTCTTAATCAGAGAGTGGCTGGCATACCATGTGTGAATAACCAGGCCAGCCTGTCCAAACGTTCGCTTAGTCACCGTTCTACTGTCACAGACAATAAGACAGACACTTAGTAAGTCTGCAATTCCAAGGCGCAAGTTAAATGCAGATAAACAATGTCTTCATTAAAATAAAAAAGGGGTTGAGCAAAAATTGGAAAAGAATTTTTATAAAATCTTTATCCACTTAAACTTGTGACAACTTGAAGAGAAATTTAACAAAGTGGAGAGAAGCAGTGACATCAAACTAATTTTGAAACAGACAGTGGGATTTAATAACAGCTTTGGAGACTGGTAGAGCCACATTAAAGCTGTGTGAGGCACGGAGGTCTTATAACAGCCTTAGAATAATAAAGAGGCCCTTGAACAGTAGGAAAGCCCTCATTAAATGGACAGGTTACAGCCATTAACACAGTGTCCTAAATGGGCCACAGGCTGCAAATGCCCTTCACAGTGTGTAAGTTGTGGGATAAGGACATAAGTAGTGGTGAGGGTGCAGCAGCTAAAATGGGAACACTTAAAAAACAGGAAAGGTGAAGATCAGTTAAGATAAATAGAGTGTTTTGCCTTTCTGACCTGTGTGGGTCATTCACTTCCACTGCAAATTTCTTCTCGCGGAAATACAAATTCTCCAACTGCTTCCACTGAAACAACTGCAGAACAAAAGAGACAATTTGTCAAAAAAAGGGGGTGGGGGGTGGGGTGGGTGGATAGACATTACACACCTTTGAGTACACAAGCTAACACCAGGAGTATTGACTGAAATGTGGATTTACAGTGCATACAACAGTAAAATCATCTGATCAGACACATTTGTATCAATTTATCAGAAAGGCTAGAAGCCTCCCATATTAAAAGGGATCAATCTCATCCAAAGACAACACAACAGCCAGATGAAGTTAGTTAAAAGGACTAACTTCATTTCTGCCTTGTTTCCTTTTAGCCGACTTGCATAATTGGCAGAATCAACATGACAACAGGAACCGTAAACGCGGCTCGGAGGACCAGCCAGTCAGGTGTAACTTTAGGCTCACACAGGAGCAATTATAGTACTGCTGCGAGTGCGTGAGTAAAATCGTGCCAGGCGGCAGTCCAGCTTCTCATTTCATTCTGCTGTGGAGGAAAACAGAGGCAGGACTTCCCTGTGTTACAATGAAACATCTGGTGCACTAACACTGCACTCGCTAAACAAGATCTGGAGCCACTTCCCTGCTCTCATTTAGGAAAAGTCTGACACTGCACAACACTCTGGCTGGGATTAACGTAGGGGAACATTTATGAAAACCATTTTACCTGGTACAACCCATCTACCTAAATCAATGAGACACTGTATCTTGTGAAAAAATCACAACAAACGGACACAGCTCCACTTCCATGAACATAATTTATACTCAGCATACAAACTATATATCTTCTTTTACAGTGAGACTCAAAGTGACAGAGTGCCTCTCCTGTCATAGAAAACGTAGCAGGTACTGCACCACACCAGATAGAGTATTTAGAGCAGCTCATGAGGAAAGTAAAAACCTACTAAATATCTAAAACAGATAATAGGTGGACATAACAAAAGGCTTACCGTAGAGGTTTTTCTTTTCACTTATAAAATCCCTGCTGTATTCTCTTGGGTTTGTATCAAATCCTTTGACTGAGTTTCCCACAGGGCTAGAGCCTCCTCGAACAATACTCTCTCTTGTCTGTTCTCAGGAGCTAGATAGGTGTTGCAAGAGTTTCAGCTGAGATGGCCACACCCCTTTAACCACCCCCCTGGTCTGACATCACAGACACCTCATATTGCCTTCAAGGCCTTGTATACTCTGCTCTCTCTCGCTCTCTTTCTCACATGGCTTACTTCCTTATAGTCAGACTCGATGAGCAGGTTGGACACAACTATTTGCTAGGCCATGTTTTTCCTTGTTGAAAGACATTTCGCCTCTGCTTTGCTTCCTGTCACTCATAGATAAGCCTTCAAACCTATACAGACTTTGAATACTTCACTTCTGTCTGGGAACGTCTCTGCCTTCTATGTTAGAAATAACCAACAATGCACTGCTGTGGGCTGAATCCACTACAAACATCTCCCCCACCAGGAAAACATGTTAGGAATCTGTCACTACGGTCTAATCATTAATAGCATGGGTACCTACCCAGGCAGAGAACACTCCATGTACTATATCTGAGCAATAACAAGTATGATACCCCCTTTTTTAAGATAGTATCTGGATAATCACACATCATGAATCAATTTCAAATGTTGTTTTAACAGTCCACCATGCTGCTACTGCCTAATAAGACAACACATATGAAAGTAGAGTTTCTATTTTAAAACCCAGCCAATACTTCAATCCCTATCAATTACAGACACTCTGCCAGTGAAACAAAGATCATGGTACTTGAACAATGGGAACCAGCCAGCAGGACACATCTGAAAACCTCATCCCATTGTGGAGGGAACCCAACAGCAATTCACATCACTTAGCGTCATTTACATCGTAACAAAAGGTAACGGCAGGACAAGTCAATAAACGCTTTCACCAAATCATGTGTCCTATTAGAGAAGCACCACACTGTTGAACTGGATGAAACTAATACATGGAAACACTAAGAAAATATGACAAGGATGTGACACACCTCAAATTCTACAATCACAAGACTCCAAGCATACCTCTTTAAGAGGAACCAGTCCAAGAAATCAGACTGCAGACAAGCAGGTTGTGAAACGTTGACTCAGTACAACTTAGAAGTGGATAAAATGAAAATAACAATTTTCTTAATGACTTGAATGAATACACTGAAGTTTTGTATCTTCAGCATTCACAACTTGTTTTTGCTAAAAGTCTCATTACAAGCATGTGGAAGTGTGCCAGAAATGCCTGTGGTTCAAGGTGTCCATTTCCAACTCACACCAACTATCAAAGAACCCCCAGAGGCACGAGTTCACAGAAGCATTCGTGGATGAAAATGTGTCAAATGCTCTGACTCACACGCTTGTGCAGAAAAAGATCTGCCCCACCCTTCACCCAGACGTCACATACGGGCTCTGGCTGGACGTTTCCACTACATGACACATAGCTTAAAGTTGTGAAAAGCTTTCATTGGAAGGTACTGTGTCCTTTTTTGATTCATGAAAGTCTGACCTTATCAAAAGAAAAGTGACCAGAGAGAGGATTCTGTGTCCCTCCCTCTGTGTGTCACTTGGGTTCTCTCCCAAACAGTAATGGGACACTTAGTGAGACCACACGCTGGTGCACATGTATGATGAGCCAGCAGAACCAAAATAAATGTTCAGTTTATTATGGGTGGGAGTGTCAGCTTTGGGATTATAATGACTTGATATGAAAGACGTGAAAAGTTTGTGAAGTGTCTTTGGGAAGAGAAAGTTTAAAGGATGTAAATGAAAAGTCAAGTGAAAGAAGAGTCTCCTGAATTAACTCAAGGAAGAATTTCGTCTTGGCTTGTCCTCTACATCAGTCCTGTCATATCAAATTGAATCACACTGTTACAGAGCTCTATCTATGTTCTTCATAGTCTTCCTAAGTAAAACACGTTTTTCCCGTTTGCATCATCTTCAATTACCTTAGTCCCTTCTGGCTCTCTGGAAAAATGAATCTGTTCCTAGACTACTTGCACATACTCATCACAACTGTAATGACAAGTTATTCACATTACTAAGCATGGCACCTCCAGACAGTATGACGTGCAAGCTTTTAAGTTTCAGGATATTCAGCAAGACGTGATGAACCTGGCATGCATGCAGAGCAGATAATGTGAGCTTTAGCTGCTGTAGCTACTTTAAAAGATATTTACTAACCTCCCATCAGCACTAAGTCTGACTGCACTCCCCTGCCCCCTACACAGATAACTATTTTGTATTGTTTGATCAATTGTTCTCCCTCCAAGACACACACACACACACACACACACACGCACACACACACACACACACACACACAAACACACACACACACACACAGATTACCATAATGAATGCAGCATGCTGACAGGGGCTGGGCTGAGGGCAAGGAGGGATGGGCTGGGTTGAATACAGAGGCTGTGAACTAAGACAGGAAGCACTATCAATATTCACCAGATACAGAGGACTCCCCTCAAGGCGTACAGAAAGTAGCCATACACTTCCAATTATCAGCAAAAGCAACAAAAAAGGTCATTTAAAAAGGCAACATTTTTTCCCACAACAGGGAACTCTTGTGAGGTTCCCATGTGACCGTCCCCTCCTTGTGTGGAGGAGCTGAAGAAGGCAGAGTCTAGTTTTGATAAACCCTCCCAGGAACCCCAACACCCTAATTCTTGTCCTCCAACTCCAAACAAGCACCCTCCCACTGAGTTGGCAGAGTGCCAGCCCAACTCCCAGAAGCCCACAGCTTCCCACAATTATACCTTCCACTGGGAGTGTTGGGCAAAGACACACTATGGCTGTGGCCATTAATGCCTTGGTATTCAGTGTAACAGCACACCCTGCTTTGTCAACAGGTTCCTGCCATATAGTGGAGCCTAATGAAAGAGGCTAGGGAGAAAGGCTTGGTTGGGACACTAGTAAATACCTTTAAAACAAGGGGATATGATGACAAACATGAGAGCACACTAAACTCAAAAACTGTGGTATAGGAGCATAATATTTCTATACATGTGCCATAATGGGGCACATGTATGATGGAGCCTCTGCAGACCAGATTTTAGATTCATTGTAAAGCTAAAAGGTAGGATATACTACAAAAAATGACTTGTCATAAAGGTTATTTTTGTTTACTAGTATAGTATACTGCTTCAATGATGAGGTTTTATAATGAGCTCTTTCCTGTTTTTATGATTGTGTAGGTGTCTGTATTTTCACGTTCCCGTTTAAACTGTGGAAGTTGTGCTGATTTATGATCCTCACCACATTTCATTCCACTGCTAATATTGGTCCTTACTATTTGCTCTTACACCTTCAGCCTTGAATGCACACAGTAGGCTTCAAAATATTTTCCCCATTTGTGTTCCTCTTCTTCCTGACCAGCATGGGAACCACAGTCCTAATCACTCCTATTTACAGTTTGGATGGATCATTAACCAGCTAACAAGAAGCACTGGGGCGGAAAGCTGAGATTTGAACTGAGTTATCCACAACTGGATTTAGTATTTCAACTATGCATATTAACAAATGTTTCTACAATAAAGCTAAAAACTAATAACAAACACAAACAAAAAGTTTTAGTTTGAATATAAGAACAGTTTGTTTACAAAGCCCACACCATACATAAGCCCCAGAGGGCTTTAAAATGAAAAGTAAATGAAAGCCGGTATCCTTAGATCTTTGACACAAATGAGGAGAAACCACACACACACACAGATGCACACTCGCACAGGCACAGAAGAAATGTGTCAAACCCGTTAAGGTGCTCTGAAAAAATACTTTTCAAATAAAAACCGAGTCAGTCACAGTAAACAAAGCAGCTGTAAAACAAGGTCGACCAACCTTTCTTGGTTTCAGCTTATCCTGCAAATCGTATTGGCCAATGCCTTTGTAGCTGACTCCCAACCACCAAGGAATTCCTTGCTTGTCCTGCATGAAAGCACATACACACCATTCCACTGCTCATTAGAGGCAGCTTTATAGGTAAAAAAAAAAAAAAACAGAAAACAGAGGCCTGATGCCAAAGCATTTACCTCGTTAGGCACACAGCATTCACAACACAAGGAGAGATCAAATACATTAAGGCCTTCAAATCTCTGCAAGTCTGTTTGAGTCATTTTAATGCCACCGTTTGATCTCCTCAGACACCCTGATTTAAAAGGGTTTGGTAGAGAAAGTTAGCAGATGCAAGTAAAAGGAAGAGAGTCGAAGGAATCCCTAAAATCCTGCTCAACTAACTATGTGCAGCAATGACTGAGTGGATTTCTGATTGAATTCTTTTGAATAATTTAAACATTAATTTTACACCAAGCCAGTCATATTAATGTATCCCACCCAAGCTGACTACGTGTGTGAGCTTCAACAGTTACATCCACGTGTGGCTGATTTAGCTACAGGACAGATTTTAAACAGGAAATAAGAAATAATGCTAATAAAAGTTAGATTGGTGTGTTTAACTACATGCAGAAAAAGACATGCAGACAACATGCTGACACGTTTCATTCATCAAAGGTTAAGCTACTGTATGACTCAGGGCACCACTTTTACCTTCACTGGGTAATAATGGACTCCATATGTTGGCAAGGACTCCACCAGGGCCAGATACCTTCAGAGGAAGAGGAACAGGTTAACAGGAATTCAGCCACTTACACTTCATCACTGTCAACCGGTGACTGTGTACAACAGACCGAGTGGGATTTAAGCTACAGTCATTGAGAAGCCACAGTCATTTGTAGTGACAAGCCGATCGATTTGTTTCAGGGCCGTGACAGACGAAGGGAGAGTCCATTGATCAGTTCAAGGGCACAAATCATCCAAGCGTAAATGACCCAGGGTTGCTCTGAGTTAGAGTCCTGGGAAAAATACAGTGGAGGACTGACATTCTCCCAAGGCTGGCCAGTTGTCTACCCTGAGAGCACCTTCTCTAATTAATGACACATTCTGGCTTGTTGACAGCTACCTCTTAAAACAACAGCCACTGCGGTGCAGGTACATGAGGTTAAAGCGGGAAAACCGGACGTAGAGGAATTGTGGAACCAGAGGTAGTTGAATGGACAGCTCACAAGGAATCATTTAAAAAAACATAAAGACACCAATTTTCATAACTTACTGCACAATGGCTTGTCCTCTGGTCAGTCCCCTCAGTTTCTTGTAATGTTCAGTCACTTTGTCCTCACTGCAAATGGATAGATAAAACATTTAATGAATAATCCATCAAATGCTAAACATTCAAGCTACAGGGAGATAGTTGTGAGAGGGCCCCTTTCTTTGACACACATTCTGTCCGCTCATGCAGAAAATGCAGTCTGGCCTACTGGCCTGCTGATGGCTCTCATCCTCCTCTCCTGCAAATGCATCCCATTTACTTCCCACTGTAATCATCGCTTTTAATAGCACAGCGACACTGCAAACTCACTGCGGTTTAACAGACAGAAAGAGACGGGCGTGCACGTGTGCTCACCCATGCACCGTAAGACTATAATTTTAATTTGGATATTAAACTCAATGTAGCCGCTTCAGAGGCTGCGGCATCCAGAGCTGATTATTAAACCAGAAGAGGGGGGGGGCAGGTAAAGCAGCAAAAACAGCAGTGTGGAGTGAGGAGGCAGGCTGCGATCTTTCAGACAGTGGCTGTCAGCACCTCCCTGCACTCTCACAAGGCTAATGGGCAAACATAATTAACACAACCCAGGCATGGATTAGTCACCTCATCATAGGAGAAATCCTAGCATGAACAAGGCAGGTCAGCCTTACTGCCCAAAACTGCTTTGTACAAGCAGGTGTTACTGAACACGGAGGGGATTTGATAGCCAAACTGTAAGTGAATCTTGTGGAGGAAGTGCTGTGGTGTTGTTTAAACCGCAAGTATCTAAATTTGTGTGTGGTCTCCAAAAATTGCCCCCCTCCCCCATGCATTTAGTGGTTTTCAGAGACCTGAAGAGGTCAGACATCTTACCAGTAATTGAGAGACGGGTGCTCCCTTAAAACTCTGGTTGGCAGCACTGGGAGATCCTTCAGGTCTGATCTAGCAGTCTCTGCACTGAAATAATATTACACACAAACTTTAAGAACAGCGAATATATTCATTCACAATAATAATCATCTTTCTAGAGCCATCCTGACTGTGGACAAGTTACTTATCTCTCCTTCAGAGATGGGAAAGACACATCATAACATCTGTTGATTGACATGTCTACTTATAAGCTGTCATACATATAAAAATTCTGCACTCATAACTCTGAAGTATCTTATTAGGATGAAAAAAAGTGTTTCATACAATGAGGAAACTAAAGGTAAATGTTTACACAAGAATCACAATCCAAAGTCCAAAAATGTGTACAGAACAGTACTCTGCGTGTTTGTGCTTTCAAAATGTGGTTTGAATTTCTATCTTTAAGCATGGCAGCAATAATTCATGTTTGCAAACCTTTAGAAAAGGTGCAGTGTCAGGATATTGTTTTCATCTTTCGTATCTATAAAGAGTACTGCTGCTTGCCAAGACTAAACTTGAGCTTCACTCATGTCTTGCCAAACTTCATTTATAAAAGCATGTGCAGGCTTTTTAAGTCACAGGGAGTCTTCTAGGGGGATTGGCAAAAACACAAAGCAATTTTATACAGGTTCTGAACAGTACTGCACTTATCAGTTATCCTATGTACTGTGCAGTTCAGTGAGTGCCTACAGCATGATACATCCAGCAGGTACAGTTTTTATCCACAAAGTCATACTGCCAGAAATGTCGAGCACAGATTTCAAGTGTCATAATAAACATAGTGACTGCCCGTGCTATCTGTACGGACAAATTGTGGTGTTTGTCACTGTCAAGGTCTCAGACGGTGAACTACGAGTCAAATCACCATCATGCAGGTGGGAGCAGTTTCTGCGGGAGAAAAGTGGCTCTGGGTTGGTGGGCCAGACCTGAACAAAAGCCATTCACAAGCACTTGGCAGCCTCAGCCTGTGTTGAAAAGTACTGTATGAGCCTCGGCGCTGTTAGAAAACAGTCAGTGGCGTCTCAGACAGAAATAAAAAGTACAGTTCTTCCAATGTGTAGTCTAAACTATTAGAATATCTCCAACTACTGTACCAGCTAAGTCTTTCACAATAACCTCAATATGAGAAAATAAAGACTTAAGGACAAAAACCATTTGACCTTAGGTTGTCTTTTATGAATGTCAATTGAACTCAAATGGAATTTAGCAGCTGCTAACATTGTGGGACAAAACCCAAATGATCCAGTTATGTGAACCAGCTTACTAAACAAAAACAAAGGTGAGCTGCTGCAAGGGCAGAGGCACTTGAATCACTCTCCCCCGTAGCTGCCTGTCCTAGGTTGACTGGGTTTTGCTGCCACGGCACCTCGCTGTGTGTTTGATGGCATACATTTTATAGGGAGCTGGGGCCTGGCGTTGTCGGGGTGATCTGCTCCGCAGCCGTGCTGCCCTGTCAGCAATCTGGAATTCATTACTAAGTCTGTTATCTCCCTGCAGCCTGCAGTGTGAGGGCAATTCCTACACCCAGTACAGCCCAGCCCAGTGCAGCCCACTCAGAGTGGGAGAGATTAAACTCATGTGTCAGCTATTCCACTGGGCTGAGATGTGGTGACTGTGGAGGAAGCACAATGAGAGAGCCTGTTGCTGTGAATCAACCACTAACTAGAAGCTACACCTGCAAATAGAACTGAGGACTAAAACTGTAGGCATTTCATATTTAACCATGTGGATACAATTAGAAAGTAACCAGCATTGTGTTGATCATAGGTAATATAAAATTACAAGATCTTCATATATCATGGCCCAGACAACTGTCTTGAGCTCACTGCCTGCAGATGCCTGATTACAGCTCTACAAGGAACTGCCCTTTCAGTTATTCTCACTAAGCTGTTTGCAGGAATTAAAAAAAATCAATCAATTCAATGATTTCCTATGTTTCCTTTCTCAACCCTTATATCAACCCCCAAAGAACTGCTCCAACATTCAGCTGTGAACTATACCTGTAGCTACAGCAATAATGTGTGAATAATTATGGTAAGAACAAGTTGCAATGCAATATTAACATAGCAAAGGGAATTCAGATACACTGAGCACAATGTTAAACCTGATGGTGCATTAATTCAGTGCACAGCAGGGGTTGGACCACACCACCCTAATAACATGAATGCAGTGGATCCTCATGACGCCAAGTTGTCTATTGGACATTGGGTCTGGCTCATCCCTCTTAAGGAAAGGGGGTCTCCCTAACTCCTCTACAGTTAATCTCGTTGCTTCGGGGACTGATAGTGTACAGACACATTTTTATGTTTTATGAGGGGAATTCTCTCAAAGAGGTAAAAAGACAGGACAATATTGACATGAATAAGTTCAATAATAGTATAAGTAGAAGTCAGTGCTGCTCTGCAGTAAGATAAGTCTAAGGATAACACCTTTATTTTTCCATTTATTACACTTTCCTCCAAAGAGGAAACAAACATTCCTTTAAGTGTTGTCAAATGGCCCATGACAGATGCTCTCAGTTTCTTATAACTTAGCAGAAAGAGTAATCATCGCGAGCAAAGGGAAACAGCATCAGGGCAAATGAATGAGAAAAACACTGTATGAATTGGACACTGTCCTATTGTCCTAGGACAAAGTACAGCCCATCCCCACACCTACACAAACTTAAAGTTAAAACTGCAGGCAACACTCAAGGACATTGTACTTTTAAATCAAAACACTAAGTCATAAATCTAGACTATAGCTGTAACAAATCATAATAAGTTATAATTTATCAGATTAATTGCAGTTCTAAATGACAGGGGAGACAGGGGAGTTAATAAACACGTGCAGATGCAGCCAAGTTTTGTTTTTCTTTTTTTGCAAGAGAACAAAGGCAGTGGCTGACAAGGGGTCAAACTGCATTTTCAGCATTGCATATATCACCATTCAAACCATACACGTGCAACTCCTTACAGAGCACAAATCTTTGTGTTCACATAATGGACAGAGAGGCCTTTAGAGGCAAAGCACAGGGTCAACACACAGGTTGTGCTGCTTCAACCTGCTCAGCTGCTCACTCAGACAGAGCAGTGTTTATTAATGGCAGCTAATGCCCTTCACTCCTACGGCTGGCAAAAAAACAACATACCTTATCAGCAGGTCAAGCCTCTGAGAGCAAGGCCCACTGTGAAAACATTATCTCCACTAGTGAACAGATTATGGAGGTTTAGTACAGAATCTCTCAACAGTGTCATCTACCAAAACCATGTACACTATGTGCATGCATTTGTACACAAGTGTCACATGGGCTGATCTCATCAAGTGATGTGGCATTTATGAAAACACCGTGCAATCACAACACATATAAAAGAACAGCCTCTGCAGACTTTTGTTTAAACTGAAAACACAGTCACAACACAGTGAACCTGCCTGTGTGCCAGACAACTCTGACAAAAGACCAAGTGTTCAGATTTTAAAGGCAATCTTTGGACCATGTGGATGGCAGCGAGCCAGCAGGGATTCAGTTCAATATCACAGGAGCAAAATCAAGGGAACTGCTAACTGAGCAAAGTACAATGTAAAATAAAATCTGAGCCGGTCAAGTTGAGCATTAACTGGCTTTACACAGCTATTAGTTATACACTAACCACTACTTCCTTGTTAGACTCACTTGTGCCCTGTGTGCATTCAACTGCACACTCCAGTTATCACAGATGATTTAAGTATTTATGAATATTTATCTATGTCCGCACAGCAAAGATTGGCTAGGCAATAATTGTATGACTGTAGACCTTTCCCAGCTAAATTATCCTATGCACCTTACAGGGACCTTAATCTATAGAACTCTCTGTATTTCTGTCATTCATGACTTTTAGATCGCAAAATCGATAACTGCTTACCTGGTGTAATCTCCTTTGGCCTCCTTAAAAAGAGGAACATAATGCAGTTATTTAAGCATTATAAGAAAATACAACACTAAATTAGTCAGTATGCTAATGTTAGCTACCTGCACAACTGCACAGAGGTAACGTTACAAGATTGTATGTCAAGACACTTCATTTGACTACATGAGAATTTTTCTAATGATAAACATTACATTGAAGCACGGGTTCTTATTCGAGGGAAATGAGGAGCACAGTTTCTTCAACAAAGTGTCCAACCGAAGCCACAAAGAGAGACAACTGTTTTCAAATGCTGCGTGTCGCGTCCCAACCGTCTTTATTCACGTTTGGGGTGAGTGACAAAATCACAGTCTGGAACAACTGCGACAAACTCTTTCTTACCTGCAATGCGAATGCGGCTAACTTGAAAACATTTCCACTCTCGACTTCGATGGTCTCCTGTTGTCAAAATGGTCAAATTAGCATGTTTTCCTCAAAACAAAACACAGTCATACACAAAGTGCTGCCTGTCCGTAAACACTTGACTTGAGGGAAAATCTTCCCGTCCCGTACCTCGGTCCCACCGTTACGGACTGAACTACTGCTGGAATAGACAATGCAGTGTTTAAAACTGTTCAAGAAGTGCTTTTAATGCCGCTTTTCAGCTCCCGGCTTATCGTTTTATTTTCTACAACTTATAAAACACACACTGGTCAATGGAAAGCCCAGCTGAAAGTTGTTCTTGAGGTTACAACCCCCATCAATAAAGTGGTACGATCCGAAAGCAGGTTCAACAGTCTCTGTCTCCCATGGTGACCAGTCTGCTCTCCCCGCGAAAAAAAAAACTGCACTGCAACGTTTGATCGCGTGCTGCCTTCCAGTGATCCTCGTACGCCTCGCTGTCGTCGTTCATAAACTACCTGGCCACAACACTATGACTACAACATTACCACGTTTTTGCTATCCACCAAACTTAACACGCGTATGGTACATTTTTATCGCCGATATATAATTGCTATTTATCAAAACATAACGTTGTATGAGACAATAATGTTACTTCACGTTCAAATAGGTAAGAAGAAAAACAATGGTATTTCTGCAAGACTAGTGTATACATTGTTTTGACATTGAAAGTTTACATTCTTCCACGAATACTTCAAACACTGGAGGAAGAATATTAATATTAATATGGGCTTCTCTTTTTTGAATTCCTGACAGTACTTGAACGCAGCATTCTTAAAAACTGCTTAACAGTGTGTGGTCTCGAGTTGAACTGTTAAAATGAATTGCTGATAAACAGCAGCAGCGGGCTATGCCCTACTTATATTACCACAATAAATGGCACTGGATGCATGCACAACAAGTACAAAGGCAAAATATACCCAATATGAGATCGTGAAAACTAAGACTTTGATTTGTGTTATGTGCTACAACAATAGACCTTTAAAACATGGCTTTACCGAGTCTTGTGTAATACAGACACAACATCCAATATTACAGACAAGGTTAATCTTGTATGTTGTATATAAAATGTGCAACATGTTAATCATGTGACCATCTGACCACAAGCCTAATGACAATGAAATATTTTTCATCTGTGGTATTAACTAATAAGTGTTGTAGCTGATCAATAGTTGGAATAGGCATCTTTTCATTAGGCAACAATTGTGAGCAATATTCTAGGACAAAAGGACATACCAAATATAGCAAGGAGATACAAACTGTCATCAAAGAAATGCATAAAAAACACTTACATTAAACACTAAAGATTTTGCATTCAGGAAGAATAGCTCCACTGTTGTGTTTTCTTTCAAGAAGGTGATCTTCTCAATATAAAACCTGTGAAGAGTTTACAAGCATGGTTCACATCAATGCATTTTGCCAGTCATGTGAATTAAAATGTAGTGAGGCAGTCACACAACAGGACCTAAACTGTGTCCCATCACTGCCACCTGCTGGTCAGGTCCTTCATCAAGCCCTTCTATCATTCACAACAAATGTAAAACACTAGATTGAGAGAGATTTTCAATAGTATGGGTTTATTAGTGTGAGACAAGAGACCAGTATTCCACATGTGGCAGCTTTTGCAACTCACCTCACAAGAAACTTGAGCTCCAAAGGCCCCGAAGTCTTTGAGAAGTCATGATCAAGGACTTTACGATCCAGCTGGAGCCAGTTATTCTGACCACTGAGCAAGAATAAGATAATAAATCATATGTTTGAATACTATTACTTAAATTTTCAGTTTTCTTTTTCTTTGCTCTTTTAAGGTTTCTCTCATTCTGTAAACAACATTTGGTTCGAAACCTACTCATGACTTCAATGAATATACATGTAGAAAAATAAAACACACCCCAACTACTAAGACGCTGTACTTAAAAAATTAATTAATTAAAGAGATAATAAATTAAATTAAATTAAGAAATATACTTACGTGTCATCTATGAAGCACAATCCAAAATATTCTTTCTCCTTCAGGTTAAAATGTGACGCCACCAAATCCAGCAGGTCACGGGACAACAGCTTGGGCTGGAGAGTTTATTCAACCACAGGAGCTGAGTTTAGACCATTTGTACAAGAACTAAAATGGGATTTTTTTCTTTCAAGCACAATGAAGGACAAACTACCTGCACGAGCAGCTCCAGTTTCCTGCCATCAAGGAGATGAACCTGGCAAAGACGGCCCTCGGTCATCTAGAGGAAATAAGACCACATGAGGCATGTCAACTAAAACAAGTCAAACACTGTCTCCACTTTTACCTGTGCTTCTCCAACTCAGCTGTCCTTCCACTATTTTAGCCCAGAGATAAAATGGCTGACTCTTTTCTTTTTTCCTTTTTTTGTGTGACTGTAACACTGACTCACCTCAACGTCATGTTTGTCTTTGTGCTGAATGAATAGGTAAGGAGAGCCACCAGGCAGATGTCCGCATGGGACCCACACTCAAAAAGATCAAAGCCACTGTAAGGCTGTCTTCTTTATTTTGCGTTTGGGAAAAAAAGTGCAGCAGATATTTCAACCATAAACTGGCTCTTTGTAACTATACAGTGAATTATAAACAAAGAATTTTAGTTCCTTTTGTCATTAGGGTCCATATGCACTATTGTCTTTTTCACCCACATATCCTTCCTCTGCTCAACACCGGTCCATTCAAAATCCCTGAGACGTCATCATCTTACTTTTTCTCACCAAACTAAAAGACAATGCAATCCTGCTGCTGAGTTTAATTGGGTTTTCAGTCAATTGTTTGGTTGAATAGTTTTGATTGCAGTCAGCAGATCTGTCTTACATACAGGGTAAGCTTTACATACAGTCTATCACGAGGACAAGATAGAGATATCATTGTTTAATTGTGAACAATATTAAGTCATATTTCAGTGTTTTACAGTTGTTGCCATCACTTAAGTTCATAAACCTTGAAATTAAAATCATGTGCGATTCTTTGCACCACTTTTGATGACACCATGTTAACTTGATCAGCAAGAGAGACTGTGTGACATAGAAAATGTCTGAAATCACTACAACATGTGACAGAAAATGGTTGTAAATTATCAGACACATGCTTTTCTATTCCATCAGTTTCTGAGCTTATGTTACTCAGGAGCAACAGAGGTATCTTCGGACTGTTTGATCTCAGAAACACTAGGCAGAAACTCATCGCCAAGAGTGTGTTTGTGTTGCCTTGATGCTGTTTGCTGCCCAGGAATGTGTCCCAGATGCCTTTTTATTTCTGTGACTTCAATGAAAAACATGTGGCATCCAACTGCTTGGCCTCTGTGGTGGAAAGGGTCGTGTTGACGTCCAGCAAGACCGCAGGGTGGGAAGACACCTTCTGGCAGGGCTTAAACTTCAGTCTACTAGGACATATTGTTCTCGGCACCACAACAGAGCTGTCATTTCACTTTTATACTGTATGAGCTACTTTTCCACTTTGCTGTTTTTCAACGCCCTGAACCTCAATGAGATTTACAGCTCTGTGGGCAAACCTTACAACTCAACAAAGGGTTTCTGCTGCAGTCACGCTAACTTGGACATACACTAACATTTGCTCTAAAGCCCTGGATTTCAATGCCATTACTTCTACTATGTGTCCATTTATGACAAGGATCTTCAATGATCAAAATACAATTCCACAACAAAAACAGACTTATAAGTGATTTCCATTATATATGGAAAATGTCCATGTCTGGTAACTGTATACAGTAAGTTCCATAGTTTAATCAAAGATTAATAACTACAGTAACCCTTTGATGATTTGTTGAGGCTGTCCAGGGAACAATTGTTCCGAGAGCTTATCTATCAATGCTGCATTGTTGTTAGCCAGTGACATCAAAACATAGAGAAATGGACAAAGGCCTTTAGTTACCAGCCAGATTTCAAGCTTACAGACAGCCAGTGACTTTCAGAACTTTTAATCTACGCATTCCACCAAAGATCCTTTATCTCTCTTTCTTTTATCTATTTCTTTTTTATTATGTCAAGTTTTAATTGTAGATAACACAGATAACAAATGTATTGTTGAAAACACAGTCTACCCTCATACAGTGCTGTTGCATGTTCACAAAAGTGAAGCCCTCCTCCACAAGTAGCACTAAAGGTTTTGGAGACAGTTTTATCCTGGCAGAAACTGCTCTGAGTCCTGCAGAAGACAGGACCTGGGCTCCAGGCTTCAGAGGTCTTCCATGATAAAAAAAGAGAGGTCACAACTGTGTCAGGGAGGTCATCCCCCTGCAGCCCTGTCATTACGGCCAGGGAGCTCCATGGTGCTCTCTTCACACGACCCTCAGCCACTGACCTACTAAGGCTGAGCTGGGCCAACCCTTCCACTTTGATCAAGTCTACAACCCATCACTTCACCTGCTTAACCCCAGGTCACCTGAAGCTGGACCGAGTTGTTATAAGATACACAGTGGTGGAAATAAATGTATTATATTTACTTGAGCATTTCCTTTTTATGGTTTCTCATACTTCCACTCTGCCATCTTTCAGAAAAATATTGCACCATCTTGTATATTTAATTTTCAGATTAAAAAAAAAAAATCACATTTCCAGTTTATACGATGTGCCACATTGTATCTGTCCCAACCAACTACAATGCTAAAATATTCTTCACATGTTAAATCAGTGAAGAATTTCCACTAAAGACAAAATTAGTTGTGGTTTGACTATTTTGCGTGAAACATTCTAGGTAACTTCCACCCATGTAGGCATACAGTTAGTTCTGAGGGGAAAAACATCATTCTGTAAAGTTGCTTAAAATAAAAAATAACTTGTCATTTGTTCTCTTCTCAGAACTACTTTAAAGAGAAAACAAGAAACTAACAAGGTAATTTCAGGAGCATCAGGTGTTGCATGCACTTTCAAAAGATGTCAGAGAGGGAGATGTGTTGGCTTATGCGAATCAGAATACTATGATCTTAATGAAACTGAGAGTTCATTGTTTTACCCACTGCAGAATCGGTGAGGAAAGTATTGTGTAAAAACATCCTGAAACAGCACGTATTAAATACCAACAGACTCAGAATACACTTTCACGTAGCAGCATACTGAGGAAAAAGCTGAACTTGAACGGTTTCAAGTTGACACAGAGAAGACATGAGGAGGACGTGTTCACCGTACAGCCAGTGCTCAGGTGGTACAGCAACAATGCATTTCAAAGACTACTTTAAAAGTTATATTTTTCAGCCAGACAGCGAGATCAAACAGCTGGTCATGCTGCTTTCTAATGACTGCCATATGTGCTGGGAGAGAGACCCTTGTTAAAGAACAGGCTTTATAACTCTCCAAGAGGCAGCCTGCGCCTCCTCACAGTCATACAAATAAACACAAGCATACACTAATGAGCCAAATGAGAAGAAGTACTGACTCACTTCACCCGCAGGAAAGCTGAAACAAGATCACAGGTAATATAAGACATAAAAATTTAATCACAGAAATCCTCCTGGCAACAAGTATTTATCACATATGCTGTCAAGAAAGCAATTAATAAAACCTGTTCTTTTTAATTGATTTATTCATGCTCCCACTGGTCAACGCTGTCATACCTGGTAGCATTTTCCAATCCTCAACCAGGCTTCTAGGAAGCGTCTGCATGGCATCAGCCCACGGTTGTACCACCTCCTCAGGGTCTGATGTGCCAGGCTCCAGACGAGCTGGCTGCCCGATGCCACTAGGTCTTCCATTCCACGTATGATGCGCACAGCCATGGCTGAGAGCCTTTTCTACTTTCCTACAGCTGAAACCTCACAGATTCTGCAAACGACTTTGTTCTTGCTTCAGAGCAACAAGCTGAAAGGAGCATCAAGCGAGCGCACACACAGACTACTATGTCTCCCCAGCTGATGTAATGTCAGTGAGAGTCGGCGCTCTGGAGAGGCTGGAGCAGAGCAGTGTGCCTCAGGCTTGGTCCTGGGCCCTGGTCCAAAACACTGCCTCATAGAGTGCAGGGGAGGGCAAGACAGATCCATGAGGCCCCTGCTGCAGAGGCTCCAACTCCCCTCCACATAAACACACTTGTTGTATACAAACACAATGTATGCAGAAACAAAGCCCAGCTGGCCACTCATGCTCCAAATACTTTGAAGTTCGATGGTGAAAATGTTTAGTTTAAGAGATTTTCTTTCTCTCTCTTGTGTAAAATAAATATAAAGTGGTGCCAAAATATGCACAGTTCTGTTTTACTACGTTAAGGCCAGTGACTTCATCTTTTATTTTACTGTTAATTTCAGCATGTATTTCACTTTCATTGTCTGAAAAGGGTGTGGGAATGGTCTGACACTTTGTCTGGGATGTGGGAGCAATTTCCTGAGGAGACCAGACATCCCCACCCATTATATTCTGCAGAAACACTAAAAATAATTGCTCCTGTTTGGACCAGCAGGGACAGTAGAACTGACAAGGCAAAAAAGGAAAAGTGAAACTGCATGGGAAAAAAAAACATTCAGAGAGGCTTTGATGTGCAAACATGGAGATGTAAAAGTGCCTGTGAGTCACTACCAGGCGTTTTCTTTCACACAGCTGCAATTAATAAGGACATGTCGCACACGCACACACAGGCTGCACACCTGACTCGCATAAACAAGGCAAAAAAAAAGAAGCCAAGTCGAGGAACAGATGAGATGAGATGGCGCAGCTCTCAGCAGCAACGTTCTGCAGTTCATCTGGAAACAATATCTGGCTGTTTGTTTATGTGACCTTAGTTTCCAAGAAAGCTTAAGTGTCCACAGTCAACACGGTGCCGTTTCATTGAACATGATCAGCATAATTGTCTCAGAGCAGGCACACTGTGACCTCTACATCTGTAGTAATAACGCTCAGGAAGTGTTTAGACCAATAATACGAGACATATGAGTGCAAATTTCCTGTTAATATTTCCAACACATAAACAAAACAAAACACAGCAGGTAGTGTAAATGAATGATGCTGTTTTCTGCTTCATTTTATTGAGGTTAACAGTGCCAAACTATTTCTAGTTGTAACACTGTCCCCGTGCACTCAGTCACCCTTTCCTCCATGAACAAATAATAATATAAGCGGTCATTTTATCAGTTGTGCATGTAATTGCCAGCAGGGTGTGCAGTTACGCACATGTTACAAGAAGTGTAAATCTGTTCCCAATCATAGCCTGTATGATGGATATGAACATATTAATTACGGCACCTATGTAGGCAGTGAACTGGCTATGCTATGCAGCGGCAGGCAGCTGTGACACTGGGCTTTTTACAGAGTGAATTATATGGGTAATTCTCAAAGACTAACATGAATGTAGAGCTTTATTCTGGCACAAACACATCCATGTGCTGTACTTTAAAAGAATTAGTTCAGCATTTTCAGATGCACGCTATACTAGCTTCTTTCACCACGTGTCACATTAAATTGTCAATACTGCTCTCGGAGCTGCACTATAAATATAAAGTTGAAGATAACTGCATGACTTCCTGCTTTGTTGGTTTGGCATTTCAGATTAAATAAACAAGACATAGAGCTGTGATAAGTAAGATTTAAAGGTGCTAATGCATGGATTTGCTATAGCTGGGCCTTTATTGCTTTATGATTCCCACTACTAAGCTACCGAACCAGCTGCTTCATATCTACCATATAAATAACTGAGCTGTATCAGTCTTCTCATTAAAATCTTGGAAAACAATGCAAATAAATCCCAATATGATGGTTTTTCAACTACAATAGAAATTCTAGAATAGAAATAGATACAAGAGGAGTAATGTAAAATTCAATAAAATAATGACATAGCAAATGTGTGTCTACTAATGTCACTTGAAGTGAGTGAAATAATTGAATGTCCTCCTGTCACACTACTAATGCTGTAACACAGTATTGCTTGAACCTGATGGATCTATTCCTGGAGGGCAGGATTTAGCATTCGAGACCCCTTTTGAAGATGCAGACACACCACAACAACCTAAGCATGATAAATATGGGCAGACGTGCAAGGCCACAGCTGCCTGGAGCGACAGCAGGCAAGACAGCTAAACATATGGTGGACACAAGCTGCTGGTGATCACACACGATTGCCACGTGTGTGGATGGCAACGTGTTCTGGTCCACTTCATGGTCCACAGGGCTTCGGACACATCTGCAGCACATATTTCAGGTGACTCTTCAGTTACAGATACTTTAAACAAGTTGAAACAGAGCAGATCGTTGTGGTAGAATAAAAAAAACAAAACAAGGTCAGTTAATTCATGAATAAATGAACAACTTTCGTATGTGCACAGGAAACATACTTATTAAAACACTGAAGGACAACAAAACTAATTGAACGACTTGAAATACTCTGTTCAGTGCAGTCAATGGTGGTTATTTTTCAGTGCAAGAGCATGCAGGCGTTATGTCTACTGAGAGTCACACACATGCATCCTTCTTATGAAAACGTACAAACCACACACATAGTGTATTTGTAAGAAACGCCTGCGGGCAGCAGATAATCCCATTTGATTTCCACACTTCATACTGGGATTTTAGTGGGGTGAAGATGCAGGAAGTGTCAACGACCTCAGCTATAAACAATCTGTGGAGTCAGAGACATTGTCCCGGGGGGAAAAATGGGAATTAACTATCTGCACTAACTTTGAGAGCCATACAATAAACAAATTGTCTTTTTACAGGTGTACCTAAGTGGTCTCATTTTAAATTTCAGATACCCTTGATAATTAATCTGTAGGGTATGCACCTCTCATTACTTGGCATTTTGGCCACTTGGGTGCAGTGAAACAAGCTGAAAATACATATGGCATCACTACATGCAGCTGATATGGCTAATGTTAGCAAACATTTGCTTACTGTATCTGCACTTATATACATTAGTGTTCTGTTCAGTGTTTGGAAGTGTGTGTTTGGACATGACGCTGATGAAAATGAAACAAAAGAGAAAAACTGTGCTATATACAGTTTTAAAATTGCCCTATAAATTAAACTGCAGGGTAGTAAAAAATTCTCTGATTAGTGACCTGATTCACACCACACAAGGTCATGAATAAATAAAAAAAAAAAGTATTGATCATAGCAGCTCTAAACTGACACTGTGTATTAAATAATCAAATCAATAACTTCAAAATGAGGTTTGTTTGGGACAGCTTCACACTCACATGCTTTCAACTCTTAAGCCAAACATATTGGATTTCCCATTTTAGGACATATAAAGTATGTCATTTTGTTTTTGGTAAAAGTTCCTTTATCCTCCTCCTTTATCTTTTCAGCAGCAGGATCCTTTGTCTGGTTAACTCATGATCTACATTACTGTTGTCTTCTAATCTCCACCTCTCCCCATCTCCAGCCTGGCACCAAACAATATGTCCTCACACCACAATCCATCACCCTTTCTGATGTCACAGTGTCACTCTCTACACATTTCTCTCTACACAAGTCATGTGCCCCACACATGATTGTGCTCTCTTAAAGACTCACTCTCTTCAAGCTGTTGTTGTACTTTCTGCCTCAGGCAGAGTACAATCAATTGTTGAGGACGTGCAGCAGAGGCTGACATATTTAGTGTTCACGCTGCAATGCCTCCTTAAAGCCAGTAGATGGGGAAATCGTGTGGTACACAACCCTTGGGAACAAAAAGATAAAATACATTTAGTACTGGAAATTGTGTGGTAAATTATTCTCTCTGGCGGGGGTTTCTATTACCTTTATGCCAATATCATGCCACCTCTCCTGATATAAGAACCTCATTCACCTTTGATTGGCAGATTGGAAGTTTAATATGAATACAGACAGACAGGCTGCTATGTTCAGTCCCAGAAGTTCAGCATTAATAGGCATGAATCTGTTGAGAATACAGAGCAGGGCATGAAGGGGGCGACCACTCTGCCAAGATCATCACACTTCCCTGTCCCTGGGCTCATTTCAACATGGGATGGCAATTAACGTGTACAGTAAGTGGTAGATTAATTGTCTAAAAGGGGAAGGCCTCCGAGTGAATGTAACAGAGCCTAAGCAGGGCAGGCAAACAGCTGTCATCCACACAGGCCTACAGCTGACAAGCTATGCCACATACTGAGACTGCAGCTGACGCACTGAATGGGTGACTCTCTATGCAGTGCGACTGACACGCTGCCTAACACGCGCATATGCAGGATGGTTAACTTCCACTGATAATGTCCTTGCCTCACAGCTCCCTGCCTGCACGCTCCCTGACCATCACTTGTGCTCAGAAATGGAGCAGATGGTCACAACTGTCAGAAATCATGACACTTCATAGGAGGAAGATTTGTAGTCATACATCATAGATGAATAGATCAAGTTCATAAAACATGAAAAAGGGCCATCACTAGTCATGCATAGAGAATGCTCTAGGTTTTAATGGGCTTTCTACAGGAAGCCTGACATGTGAGTATATCCTGGAAAAAAAATATCACGCATTCTCTCTTATCTTTGTCTTGTTTATTCTCCCCTAGACACACTGCTGGCTTGTCTTTTATTCATAACTGAAAATAACAACAAAGGGAACTCCAATTTTTTTTTAAAGATGGGTCTACCCTAAAGCTTTCAGATGTGACAGACAACCATGCCAGTAAGTGAGGGACTGCCATTATTCATCATGACTGAAATTGTCACTGCATCTGTTTAAGAAACCACAAGACATCTTAATTACAGCCAATTAACACCATGTGATAAAGCTCCATTTGGCAAATGAATGGAGAGTTCGAAAAGCTTTTTGTGTGTGTTTAGGCGGTACAGTCAAACCCGGCATTGTGCGGCCAGGCAGGGGGTAGAAAAAGAAAAGAAGGCAGGGAAAAAGGCGAGGGCCTGGGGCTTCAGGCTGCCACCATCCACGCATCGGCTTGTCGTTTGTGTCTGGGGATTTGGTGCCAGCTCCTCTTGCTGTATGGGACGGGGCTTAGGGGCACACTAGAGGCCACAGGCCATGACAAACCATGTGTGTGTATAACCCAGATGCTATGAAGAGGAGGAGGTCAGACAGGGGGAAGTGTGTGGGAGGCAGAGGCCACGGTGTCAGCCAGCAGCCTTGCACTGTCTGCTGCTACAAAACGTTGCCCTGAGGGACTGTGGGTGCCCGGGTTTGCCTATACATTTCGTAGAAAGGCCATAAAGCTCTTGTGTCATTACTTTTCAATATCATCGCCAAGTGATAGAAAATATGAATGGTCACTGTGGATACCGCCACAGGGGTCCAAATGAAACAAAGGGAAAGCAATGTAGATGATGCAGAGGAGGGGGAGGGGAGGAAACACTGCAACTGAGGAGCTTTAATGAGCCTTGAGGCAAATCAGGGGAGGCAATTATTGCAAGGAGAAAAAATAATACAGAATCTAAAATGGTTTGGCTTCTGTGTTGAAGCCTATAAAACTTGATATCATGAATCTACATATGATATTAAAATAGTTATAATTTCTGAAAAATAAATAAATATGAAAAAGGGTTTCAAATCTTAAAACTGAGCCAGAGATAGTTTAAAAAAACATTCACATTATTATGTTTTATGACTTAAACTATCTGTCATGCAATGAACCGTCATAGTTCGCTCACAGTTCACAGTGGATGTCAAACAGCACAAAGCTGTTTTCATTCAGAGTCATGCTGGGAATTATTGACTGTCCTTCTTCTGTAAATGCACATGAATTACAGGCTGTGTTGGAAAAATATAAACGAATTAAGATAATCATCTCTTCAGTTTTCCACCCATAATTGTGAATGATGCTCTAGGGACTGTGTGGAAAACCAGGTCACACATATGGCAACTGAAAAGTAGTTGAAGAGCCTGAGCAGCCTCTGCTGTTAGTTCATACTAACGCTTGATAAACACTTATTGTGGCTTAAAACATAAAACAGGATATTCCCTGTTTTGCTCCACCATAAAATTGTAGAATCCTATTAGTGGATCTTCACTTTGATTTCTAACATGTTGTGTGTTGATGATCTGATATTAAATCTGGGAAAATCTGACACTTATAATCTATAATAACCTAGTTTCATTTGATATATGAAATTGTGCCCTTCACACATTTGGGGCCATGAACTCTCAAAACCCCTGCGAGGGTTAGAGCTGCCTTCAGTTAAATCAATAGCCCACATTTACATAGTGTATAGACACACAATCTGCAATTATCCTTGTGGCAGCTGATATCTGCATTTAGATGATGTACAGTAATGAGACCCTCTGGCTTATCACTCTAAATCCAATTTACTAACTAGATTATCAGATCAGTTACATGGCCTTATCGAGGCAGACAACACACGTCTGAAAAAAAGACACAACTGATCCAGATGATGCTAAAAACTAAGCTAACATGCTGCACGGACACACAGAAGAACCTGTGTGGTTCAAACAGACATCACTAAGCGAGCAGTCTCAGAGGAATATTGCCACTGTCATGTCGATATCAAACCACCAACATGGCAGAAAACCTCTATTTTTGTCCTGCTGTATAAGTACAAAAGCTCCCAATGGGCTGAAAGCTCTTGAAGGTTCCAGCTCTGTCAGAGCGATTTCAAGAGGTGCTGTGATTTGGAGGGAGGGTGAGTTCACTGAGAGTCAAATGGGGATTTATAAGTAGGTAGAATTTGTAGAGGAAAGAGCCTCAGAACTGGGCATCTGTTCCTGCCTTACTGCCTCTGTGTCTAATTCGGTACTTTCTCTGTTTAACCCATCGGATATTCTGAAACAGCTGACACACCGCAGATGGAGAATACATCTTGTAGCTTTTCTTTTCAATATTTTGCTGGTTAGAAAAGACACAATGGGAACAAATTAAGGTTTTCACTGTACAAATAGTCTTAGAGTTGCTGTGGAGACATAAGAAAGAAAAAAATCTCACTCATTGACTTGAAAGAAGTAAAACCAAAAGTAAAGGAAGGCAAATATCCAGTACAAGGAGCAAGTGACAGAGATTAAGCAGCAACTGGAAAAAACACAGCCAGATCAGAAAACTTAGAGCAGTTTAATTCATGTTTTTCGTAAAGAATGGGCCAAATGAATATCAACACCAAGAAAAAAAGAAAAACAAACTAATTCAAACCCACGGTAAATCACCTGCCCATGCAGCCCGAAATGGCTGAAAAAGTAGACTCAGTCTGCTAGACTCAAAATTTTATAGCCACAATAATGTGGGTTGACTTCAAGTGGTATATTTTCGATTTTCGTTTCAGAAAAAGGAAACAAAAGACAGAACCAACACAGTTTGGCAGTTTGCCTGAAAAATTACCCACTTCAATAAGTGAACTAACCTTACTTTACTGTACAATAAACATGTACTAGCACACATGCTCCCCAGTCTAACCCAACACTGCCTTCCCCTGAGGATACAGTATTATCTTTCCTCCCAGTGAGCCTGACACCTGTTACAGCTGTGCCCTGCACACCATCACCATATCAGCTTTCTGCCAGGCCACAGTGTCACCATGCACTGTCCTGGCAACACTAATTTCTACCATCTGACTATAACTAAACTGGTTCATTTTACTGCGGGACACCACAACACATTGTCATCTTGAGAGAGCACGCTTTTGTAAATGTGACTAATCCAGCCATTGTATCATGCTGTTACAATAGAGTACAGTAGAGTAGGGGGAGGGGTGTACACACACTCATACAGGAAAGCCCATGTATTTTAAAAGGAGGTAGCCAAGCCTCTCAGCAACACAATGCAACTTTGAAAAGACCTCTAGATCAAAGACGGCTTTTTCTATTGAATAACAGGGTTTCCTCTGACATGGTTCTCTGCTCATTGTGTCACCACACACCTACATCTTTCCTGCATGTTGCTGCTAACATGCAGCTTCCCTCTCTTTCTCTTACTCTCTCTCTCTGCACGGCTCGCTGTCCCTGTCATACAGCTCAGCCTGGCCTGTCTGAGTGGACCAGCGGGGTGCTCGGTTTCGGTCCACGGGGCAGGTGATAATGACTTCCCTTGCCTCGCTCCTCCTCCTTCTCCCTCTCCTCCTCCACCCTCTCCTCCTCATCTCAAGCTGCAGCGTTGAAGGTGACTGCAGCTGGATGATTTCTTTCTTTCTAAACTGAAGGGGATACGAATTAGAGGGTGAGCAGCATCTGGCTTCTACTGTGTGTGAGTATAGGTCTAGGTGGGGGTGCTAGTTTCTAGCATTAACCCTGTGAAAGAGGAAGCTCACATAACACTCCATTAATGATGAATGCTGAGTTCTGAGCGAGCACCTATATAGCCTCCATCTCCATTGTCTACACTGTAATGGCTTTGAAACTATAAAAAGCACTGACAAGCAAATACAAGCAAGCTAAATTAACTCATTGAGGCAGTGTTTGAAAAAAAAAGAGATGAATCTAGCACAGCAACTGAACAGGAAATTACTTTTGGGTGTGTGTGTGTGTGTGAGTGTGTGTGTGTGTGAGGGGGGGGGGGGGTGGGGGGTGGGGGGTTGGGGGTGGTGGGGGGGGGGGGGGGGGGGGTTGTGAGACTCAGATCATCTCAGATGTCTCTAGTGTGTCTTTTTACCGTGCCTCCATCCCCTCTGGCACTGAATGTGTGAAACACTCACATGGGGTTTTAAACGTTGAGCACTATCGATCACTGTGGATCCAAGGCTGTGGGGTATGTCTGCTGCAGGAGCACGGCTGTTTTTGTGTTGTTGCGTTTTTTTCAAACTCAACATCATGTACCTCTCTATCTGTGCCTGAGAGTAATCATAGCAGCTCTGGCCCTTTCCGTCCGCCTCCCCCTCCTTTACTCACTCTCAGTGTAGGGAGTCTCATTCTGGTCATTACCATTCAGGCTTTCAAACAACCCCCCACCTGCCTCCCTCTCTACACCACCACCTCACAGCATTGCCACTGTGAGTGAGTGAGTGAGTGAGTGAGCGAGTGAGTAAATGCATGTGATCTGTGTATTTAAGAGGAAAATAGGAAGAAATGAAGAGTGATCACAAGAGAGGGATGGATGGAGAGAAGCACATAAGCTGCCTAATTATAGGGAGATCTACCCCCCACCCTCCATTGTACTCATTCTCTCCAAAACCTTCTAGGCAGGCTGAAAGCAGTACAGACAGAGAGAGAAAGGTGGCAAAGGGCTTTGGTTTTGTTGTTATTTTCATTTTTTCAGCCTCAGCAATTACATCCCAGTCTGAGAGACACACAAGGAGGAGGAGGAGGAGGAGGCAAACAAAAACAACAAAAAAGGAGGGGGGTACTATCTGCTCTGGAGTGTTACACTGCATAGATCTGTAGGGTTCATGGCCTCCTCCACTGCCGCAGGTTGTGGACAATCCCATCAGGAGGATGGTGCTCCCTGCTACATCTCACCTGCCCATCAGTGCCATAGCATGCAATGTTTGGGGTCTAACAAACACTGAGAGCTGGATAAACCAACAGATAAACACACACAGAGAAGGATTATGTTTTGTTCCTTAAAACTGCCCCGTAATAATTTGTAACGTTTCCAAAAGCTCATGCAGCTAAACAGGATATTTAAGGATTCAGTGTGCTTAAAACAAACACATAAAAGTCATTAGTGTTGCATTCGGTTAGAAAATGCAAAACGTGACATATCAATATATTTCAAGGCTGGATCTTTATTTAGTGTGATTAAGTTTTCTTTCTTCTGGAACAGCATCCTGAACTTTGGGTTTTACTTCTGTACCGAGGTGTCATTGTCTACACAGCGTCCTTTAAATATTCTTTAATATACAGTACATTTTGTGAAATTCATCTGAAGACCTCTAAATTATACATATGAGCAGCTGTGTCTGAATGTTCATACTTGCCTCAGGTTACTTTTTGGCTTTAGTTGTTTTGTTTTTGCAACAATTACATAAAAACACCTCAAAATATTGGAGAGAAAAACACAAATGAAATCAGGTTATCATTTGCCTTCTGTCCAGATTCTTATTAAAACAGTTGCCTTCACAATGGGAAAATAATGATGCTTCACCTCCCGAGTGTTTCGCCTAATTTTATAGGTTGTTGTACTGGTATAAACCACGCACTGTTGGAATTGTGATTAATTTCCCCCTAAAAACTCCCCTGAGACCGGGGGTTTTTACTCTAAAGTGCATGGGTCAATAGCTACTGAAACACATGGGTAACCTAATCCATCCTTGTGTCCATTCTTTAAATAATTCATAAGGAGGTGAGTTTAGGCGTTGAATTTTGAAGGGAACATGTCCACACAAACTGGCAAGTGCCTGTCCTTAAACAGATTGGGGCTTGTTTTAATGCAATCTCTTTCATCTAACTGACATGGAAACTGGCTCCCAGAGGAGTTCCCAACCAGCTGAGAGTCACTCTCCAGGGCTGATGTTAGTGTTTTCTGCTTTATTCAGTGAAAATAAACAGCGAACATATACATAAACACATTACAGGAGCGAACCACTCAGAAATCAAACAAAACACAACTGTATATTTTCCTCCCATCAAACTCTTTGCATGTGGTATGTGTTGTGTACAGGAATCGTAAATTTTGAAACACACAATGACGACTGGATGTTTCACAATGTCTATGGTTAGCATGTGAAACTAAGGTCTAGACTCTTTGTTTTACTCAGGATGTCCTGTTTGGGAAGACAAAGCAGATGTGAAAGAAGGAAAAGAGATGTAGTGTCTGTACACTGCTGAGCTGGTTCACAGCCAACGAGGAACAGATTCCTGTTGACAGTACTTTCAGTGGAGGCAGAAGAGATTTACAGCAAACATAGCAGGACTGAGTAAATAAAACTGCGACAAAACATCTTTTTTGGACTAAATGATTTTTCACCAAATAAGCAAATAGCCTCCTAACTCTGCTGTCCCCTGTGTACAGCAGATCTGAATTGATTTCCAGTGAGAGCCTATAGATTATTGTTGACCCACAAACACATTAACAAGAAAGCACTCCAGTATCTGACCCTGAATTAGGCCTCTAGCAGCCGGCCTGTTTACATTTATCTAAATGCTAATCCACAACATCCATGTTTTTTTTTTCCAATTGTGACAACAGTTAAGCGCACTCTGCTCTGCCGTTGTTATGCTTTGTACATAGCTGTCCATCAAAGGCTGATGTCACATTTTAATTATAGTAGTAAAACCACTAAAGTAAAGCAGTTTTCTCACAGTTATACAGTCTTGGTCTGGTGTGACCAGTAGCCTGCGGTGGCCAATGTTGGAAAATATCCGATTGTGTTACGCAAGGCTCACTGCTGATTCAGCACTTGTGTCTTAGTGTTCACCAAAAATGCTAAGCTAACAGTAGTTGAGCATTTAGCAGGGGCAGCAGCTAAAGTTACTTTAAACGGACAGTCCAAATTTTGGGACCCAAATCAGCAACAGTGTAACTCCAAAGTGCTCTAAAACAGCTCATTATACTGTAGGCTCTGGTATTTTCATGGCTTAACACATACAGTCAGGATTTTTCAACTCTCGCTGCATTAGTCTGACTGTTAGAAGCTGTCTCTGGTCATGGAGGTGCAACAGTACATCACTAGAGTGCCTTTAGGTAAACTGTGATGTCTGTCTTCATAACAAAATGCATGCAAACTACAAATTTTGGTCCCCTAAATATCAACAAGACACCGTAAATAAAAACTTTCAGGCAGATTTTTTTTTTTTTTAGATAAATGGTGATGAGCTGACAGACAAATTAATTTCCCTTTGGGGATTAATAAAGTAATTTGTATTCGTATTCGTAAATGTATTAACTCATATTGTTGACCTTAAATCAGATCAGCATGTGAAAAACACATTGGTTCAACATGCAAGGTTTCCCTCTGACTTCCTCCTGCCACATGCCAGACTTTAACCAAGAGTTTGATCTTTCTGCGTGGACGAAATCTGTTGTCAGGAACCAGTCTAACAGGTATTTGTTTTCTTGCAAAAGTGTTGAATTATATGAACCTGCAACGCAACAGTATCACATAACCTAACTGACGAATGCTCCCTTACAAATCTGTGCCGAGAGCATTATTATGGAGACGTGGGAAAAAAAAGAAAAATGCTGATGAGCAACTTCTAACACAAAACATATAGATGATAGGTGGTGGGAACACTTCATCAGCTGAGGTCGCACCCCTCAGGTAGAGTGGATGTAGTGTTTACCCTTTCTAAAAAACTGCCTTGTGTATGGATGAGGCTGTTAATGGCCTGTGATTGGCAAAAGCCTCCTATCTGTGCCGAGCTGCTGCGATGGAATATTCTGTGATGGTTAATAGCTTTATTGAATCAGAAGCGCTGACCCCATTAAAAGCAGCTGAACATCCTAGACTAAAGTCAACACAAAGCAGCGCTGCCATTGCACTTTGTTTCTGTGTGTGTGTGTGTGTCAGAAAGAGAGAAAGAGGCAGCACATGTTGCTCTCATGAGGCACAAACTCATTACAGTGGCCCATACAAACCGGCGCTGTGCCTTTGTTCTGTATCACTCGCACACCTCCTGTCATAGGGTTTCCTCATGCTAGACATGCTGTGTGTCCCTACAAATGAACAACACTGAAGGAGAACGTGTCAGACCACATTACTGATTTTTTAAAAAGCCAATAGCCTACTTAGTTTTAAAATTGTTCATGTTGTTGTTGCTCCTGTTCTTCATGGTGTGAGGCGACACTCGAACTGTACAGGATATCACATGCCTGCCATGCCTGCCTCCCCATTGTTTATTTGGTCCAGGAAACAGGATATTCACACACGGGATAGTAGACCATATGACGACTGCAGGAGCCACAAGGAAACAAGTCACTTTTACTTTTAAAAGGAAAATAGAGAAATACAGCCTCCTACTTCCCTCCCACCCTCTCAGTGAGGGTGCACGACAGGTATCACTCAGGTACCTACACTCTCCTGTCTCCTGTGTATTCAAAGTGCCCTCAAACACCATGAACAACTCCAGCATGGCATCACCTTTCTGACCAGCAGGACGCTCATGTTGACATGTCAACGGCTCAACATCCAGCTGACATTCAGTCAGCACAAACCCAAAGACACAAACTATACTGTGGGTCATTTACAGGGAGGCGGGGATCCATTTATACTCAGATCAACAGTGTATATGAACTAATGTATTGAATAAGCACAGGAAAGTAGCATTTCCTCAAGATCTGTGTATCAAATAAAGCAATTAAAGTCGATAAGTGTGTTTTAAAATACAAAATAAGGGCAGAGATATTGAAAATAAAGACAACAAAGCCACACATCTGATCACACAAATCGAGGTCGTTTCACTATTAAAAACAAACTCTAATAGCCCGTGTTGTGTTTGTACACAGATCACGCGATTCTTACCTTGTGTCTTTTGTTGTGGTCTGACCGGTCGCACTTATTGTCTGTCCGCAGCGCGTCTCAGCCGGCACCCGTCACTCAATTAAATCCACCTCTCCGCCAGCAGCACGGGACTCTACAATGAAGGTGTTGTGTCAGGATGAATGAAGAGTTGGTTCATCGGGGTTGAGAAGTCAAGGAAGGGAAGCTGCTGCCCGCTTGGCATAATAACCTTGTCTCCCACAGTCCGCTCAGTCAGTCCCATCCAGTCTCACTCCCCGCCTCCTCCTCCTCCTCCTCCTCCTCTCCCCTACCTTCCACACAGTCAGGACGGGACGGATGAATTTCGCTCTGCTGCTGCCTGTTGGCCAATGGAGGAGCGCTCTCTGCTGCAGGAACTCACCACTGCTCGGCGGAGAGCACATCAAATAAAATGCATCTGTGTCAAGAGTAGAGTGAACCACATCCATTTTATGCACTGTAAAACAGGTCATCCAGCAGTTATTGATAAAGAGCTTAAGTTATATATCTATAGCCTATACCTTTTTTTCAATAGCTTAGATGGTCCTGACATGTGAAGCCTGTGGTCTACCTGGTGAGAAATTTGTTTAAACAAATATTTAGATGCAAGTATGTCCA
This sequence comes from Selene dorsalis, assembly GCA_900303245.1. NCBI lineage: Eukaryota > Metazoa > Chordata > Actinopteri > Carangiformes > Carangidae > Selene > Selene dorsalis. Next base: position 68,217 of record OMNW01035320.1, on the reverse strand, counting down.
TCTTCACAGTTCTTCACAGGTGCACCATTGCCCATGTTTGCACATATATTGGAGGCAGGGCTATAGTTGCCTTGAGGCTGTCAAAGGAGAAGTTCCGTTTTTTGCAACCTGGGCCTTATTTCTACCATAAAATACGTTCATTTACTCACCCGAACAACTTTGGTGTAACTTGGAGTCCTTCGGAACATATTTAGATCCACTCGCGATCCACGTATATCCATATAACCTGGCTTTTCACTGACCTACGACCTCGATGACGTCTCTTCCGTGTCACTGCGGAAGTCTTAGGTCAGTGAAAAGCCTGTAAAAAAAAAAACCCGGATGACAACAACACAACTCGTAGCCGCTCCGAACTCGCGGGGAATAGTGCCGGTGATTCATAACAACATATTGGTAAACAAGTTCCGCGGCAGATAATGTCTTATTTAGACGCCGCATCCTTGCCTCAACAACTCCCGTTATATGGATATACGTGGATCGCGAGTGGATCTAAATATCTACCGAAGGACTCCAAGTTACACCAAAGTTGTTCGGGTGAGTAAATGAACATATTTTATGCTAGAAATAAGGTCCAGGTTGTAAAAAAAACGGAACTTCTCCTTTAATATCACTCTGAGAAGGTAGGCCTAGTTATATGGCTCACAAACCCCCTTATATCTACATAAGCTGGAATTCATATTTTCTTATATGAACAAATGGTAACGTGAATAACATTTGCCAATGATGACATTTGTGACATCCACATTAAGTGATCATCGACCTGCAGTTCCCCCACTCAGCTCATGCTGTTTTGGGTTTTACAGGCAGCAGGTTTAATATTCTGACTCACTCTCATTGCTTTCATCATCGTAGTTATACACAGTAAAATTTGAAACTAAAGGCTCTGATAATCACAGAAACTATATTTTAGCAGCTAAAAAGCCAGAGATGTACAAACCAATTCCGCTCAAGTGGGACTGAATGTTGGACTTCAGCTGTACACACACACATGACTGCAAATGAATGCTACTGTTGCTCTCTACCTGCAGGATGTATAGCTAGGCGACCGATTAATATATCAGCTCACACTGCTGTGTTTAGAGCACCAGGTTTTTTGGCACCTAGCCTGTGTGTAAGATTTTGGACATGATGTAGATTTTCCTGTAACTACACTGTGAGAGGAAGGAAAGGAGTGCCACGCTGTTGTGGCTCCATGACAGATTGAACAATGGAAAAGAACGACTAATCCACAAAAAACTGCAGGGGCAAGGAAATGGGAGGGATGAAACTGTCCAGTTTATTATAAACCAGTGGAACCAAGTGTCAGGACAGCTACGGGCTGATGTCCTCTCAGCTATCTCAGCTGTGCATACACACACACGCACAGAATCACAAAGGAAAACAAAAGAGGAATCGTCATGTCTGTGGGTAAAGGCCAGTTGTGTTACGTGTGCAAAGTGCTTTCTTCAAAGCCTAAATGAGTCACCCCAGAGACAGCCCCCACCCCCCAGCCCACTCCCCATTTGTGAGGATTTCTGTGAGCCTGTGATTAGGCTCACCCCAGTGCCATGTGTGCACCAAGTACCCCCACACCCCCCATATGCAAAGCAAATCTCTGCTTTTCCTCTGCTCCCATTGAGATTAGCCTGCTAGCTATTGTTCTGATGACACTTCATTTAAGCTACACTCTCAGTGTGATAACGGACAGCCCTGCATTAGTCTGTGAGGAGGAGGAATGAAATATGTGCGGTACCCTCTGAGATCTGATTGATATAATGCAAACAAACATCCAGGACTTCTACCTATGATTGTAATAAATTAACATTTCATATATATTTTTCAAAGATTATTTAAATGTTTCATATCTCAGAAGTCGTTTAGTGGCTTAATTTAATTAAAATTAACAGTCTCACTGAGGGGACCTTTGTTTGTGCAGAAGGAGGAAACGATGAATTTTAAGTACAAGGGGATTATCTTGTGCTCGAGGAACAGATGTTAACATGGAGAGGTCTACCCTCCTGAGAGAGGCCCCTGACTGACGCCCTGTCCCACAGCCACTGGCCCATTGTCAGTGTGAATCCTCTCTTCTCAGTCTTTGCCCCCCACCCCTTCCAAGAGAGATTAATTCTGCCCCCCTGCTATCAACCTTGACCTTGATGGGCTGGTAATGTCATCGTTCTTTTGTGCTTTGACAGACATTAACTCTTACCAACTTTCATGCCTCCATCTGACGTGAACTTTATGCATTCGCTATTTGTCGAGATAAACAAAAGATGGATGACAATAAGTTAACATCAACAATAAGTGAGCACTGACCCCTCCATCTCATCCCATCCTCTCATAGACATCTAAGCAGGTCAGCTGCTGTTCTGTTGCCCTCATGCCACCGGTCTTCATTCTTATTGATAGTTTGGTCATTTCAACGCATCTTTTGTATTTTCCAGGTCAGGATGAATGGACAGAGTATATCCTCACTGTGTGCCACCCTCCCCCACAATTTCTTATAAGAAGGGCAAGAATCAGGGGCCCATTATTAACCTATGATCAGAAAAATAAATACAAATACAAATAAAAGTGACAATTTATTTCTCTTTTTGTTTTTGGCAATAGGTCGGCTACTTGAAATAGCTCAGCTAGTAGACCAATCATCATGTCGCAGCTTTCTATGTGTCCCAATAATCCGAGGATGTATTCTTCAGATGCTGCATTTGAGGGCTGATTGCATTACAGCAGTGCAACTAGGCTGTCCCATTTTTAAGACTTTTAAATGCAGCTCAGAAATGTGGCCTTTTTTTCACGGGACACATGGTCTCCAATGGGTGGATCCCATGGATGGTGGATTCCTCATGGTGCAGCCTATCCCAAGATTCACTGTGCGCTGATAATGAAAATAATATGGCAACAAACAATTCCCAGCCCATCTCAGTTCAGCAACTAACAGTACAGCAAAGCAAAGGATTTAAAACCTTATGATTTTGTGGAATAAAGTTACGTATAGTCAAGATCGTAAGGCAACATGAGAGGTACCACACAGTGGTAAAGGCTGGCACAGTAGGTGACATATAGCCTTGGGGGACCAAATTGTCCAACTTGTGTAGTGGATAACTGTTAAGAAGAGCTGTATAACTCAAAATGTGAATTAAGAGATGAGTTTTAATTTCTTGTTAGGTGAACTTACCATGTAAACAATAAATACATAGATAACCGTTTCAGTATAACATATAACATAGCATAGCATAGCATAGCATAGCATAACATAACGTAGCATAGCACAGCATAAAATTACATCTCATAACATATTCAGTTCAAGCTGAGTAAAAGTGTATGTGAAATTTGAGCACCTATACATATTATCTGCCTTTGTTATCCAAATCAGTTATTACTTATTTCATTTCTATTACAGTTATTCTTGCATGACTTACTGTGTATGTTATGTTACAGGCTACATAAAGTATAGTCTTGAGTCCACATAAGTGGATGTGGAACTGCCAGAAGCCACTGAGGTGGTTGGGTCTGTGTCCTCAAGTGTCCTCTTCAATCCTCATGTTGTTTTTGTGTGTGTGTGTGTAACTACATTATCACACAGTGCGAGTTAAAGAGCAGACTGCATGCAATGTGTAGGACTGCTCCACTAAGATGTGCTGTCTCCAGGCTCATGATTTTAACTTGATTTGCAAACAAAATGTGACAGAGTGAAGCTGTGACAGGACTGAGCGAGTCTGATGGCTTCAGCTTCATCAGCTGGGAGGGAACTCTACGTGTCCAAGGAGCAGAGTGGGGACAATATGAAATGTGTTTTGTCACTTTGTCAAATCGTCCCTACCATTTGCAACATTAAGTTTCAACAGCACCACACAATGGGTTTCCTACAAAAGGTGGTAATTTCCTACAAAATCCATAGTTTACCTTTTAAATGTAAATATTAATGTCAATGAACATGTCAGTGGCATCACAACGACACGTGTATGTGTTAATGTTTACAATTGAGATAGTCATAATGCTTAACCATGTTGTCATGTTGTCAAAACAGTGTACAAAGTTTTTCAACTGAAAGAGCACTTACTTTGTTTCAACAGACACACACATTGTTCTCCCAACAGCCTTGGCCATAGTAAGGCCATGATTAAGAACACGGTCCACCAGCGTGGCCTTTATCTCAGTGCAAACATGCCTATGTCCTTGGCTCTTCTACCTCCAGGCTGTTGACTCTGTTCATTTGCTTCTTGTTCCTTCATTGTCAGAGACTGTAACATTGTGTTTTGCTCTTTCTAGATATGTTTCCCAGCTGTGGGTTCATGAGAGGCACTTCGAGTTATGTCATGGAATTGATCACTAGTTGATCTAATGTGTCATGTGACAGCTGAGATTCACCTGAGAGCAATCCATCAACTCGGGACACATTTACAAAGAAAGGTGTGTAAAAAATTTGTATAAAATATGTTTGACAGATTATGACAACAGCTTCGACCATTTTGCAAGCTGACTTGTGCATTGAACTGATGCCAGGAGGTATATACATTTTGATCAACACAACATAAGCAATTGATGATGTGGGAAACAGCCGTACATTAATCATCTGCATGAATGTGCCAAAGCATTTTGCAATTTGTTCAAATGAATGAGCAATATGTTACAGCCTATAATGAATATCTAACCTCTATTTCACTCACAAGGGTATTGAGGGCACTTGTCAGTAGTTAATGACTCTGCCTTCATAAGCTGTTACAGTGCCACCATGTGGAGCAGGTGGGTGCTGCAAACTTTAACTGCCGGAGAGAGATGAGTTTCAGTTTTCAGCTTCTTTTTCTGACTTTTCATTATGTTTTTCTTTCTTGTAAAATACTGTGGTTTTACTCATTTAGCCCCTTAAGCATTATTCATATGAAGACACTGTGTGAGACCACAACAGTATTTCTTAATTTTAACCAAATAAGAGAAAAAACAAACACCAACATTTACTGACAGTTATTAGAAAATGCTAACAGAATAATTCTCATAAGTTCTTATTCTAATTAAATTAAAAAAGAAAATTTGAAGTAAATGTAACTCTAGTAGTGATTTATAGTAGTAGAGTAGGTGAAGAAGGCACATACAGTTTACAGTTCATCTCAAGGACTGGATAATGGAACAAATCATAAAGCTAAACTGAAAACCATTGTTGAGTTTGTCCCTTTCAACAGCATTTCTCACTAACACAAACAACATTTTCTGTGGAATTAGTGGAGCTGCCAAGTAGCTACATGCAGACGTTAACTGGATCACTGGGCTTGAAGCCATGCACTGCAGACACACTTTTCAGCTATGATGCTCTACCCCTGTAAGCTGCAGTCTGGGTGACCCTGCCCCCTTGTGCAGAAATAAATGAAATCTACTCAAGAATAAGTCAGTATTATCTTTCGTCATTATATCTGTGCCTCTCTTCTGATTTATTCTCCAATATTATGAAATCTTTGCTTTTCGTCATGATTACAAACATATTCTGGCCCTTTTTCAGATCCTGGAGTCATGTTTTACTTCTTCAGGTCAGATTAACCCAGTGCTCTGTCATATGCAGTATAACATATACCGTGTGCAGAGTCTATATAGCACCAGTGGAAACATGTGACTAATCCATATGAAATTACAAGAACATTCACCGTGTCAAAATATAGCCCACATCTATCCTACAATTTCATGCTCATTTGAAAGACAAAGGAAACAGCAGAACTTTTGTTTCTGTGACACAACAAGCAAAATGAAAGAAAGCAACATAAACTGCCTCACTGACGTCAAATACATGACATTTTAACACAATACAGTACAATAAAATAAATCTTTATCGTCAACCATGGTGGAAAATTGTCTTTGCCTCACAGTACATATAGACAGATATGTATATTAAAAATAACAAATCCAACAAGGTGTAAAAGGGATTAAACTAAGGGGACTAAGGGACTAACTACATACATTAATTATCACAATCAAATTTGACTTTAAACTTGAGTCGGCCCAAATTGTTACAACAGACTCCACTTCCAGTTAATATTCATGTCTGTCCAGATTCATGTGTGGGAAGTGAGTGAAGTGTTTGAAGGATTTAATGTTATAAAGTCTATTTTTTAAATTTGTGAAATCAGGAATATATAAATACAATTGATTTGACTGGACTTTGTTAAGGCAAGGCAAGGCAAGGCAATATTTGTATAGCCCGTTTTTACAAACAGTTTGTCTCAAAGGGCTTTGCACAGCATCATTACAACATCTAAGCATTGTTGTTCTTGTTCTGCTATGTGTACTGTATTGGTTTGCACTGAGCAAAACATAACATGGAGTGAAATTCCTTTAGTGTGCTCACATACAGCTGAGTCTGACAGAACAGTTTTGTGGCGATGATCATAGACAATTGCAGTCACAGTAAAGTTGACCTTTGACCTTTTGGAAATAAAAAAAATCATTTCCATCCTTATTTCACCCTGCCAGACAATATATCATAATTAGTGCATGAATTTTTGAGTTATGGCCAAAAAACATGTTCTATAAAGTCACACTGACCTTTGACCTGTGACCACCAAATTCTAATCAGCTGATCCTTCAGTCACAGTGAACCTTTGTGCCAAATCTGAGGAAATTCCCTTTGGGCATTACTGTAATACTGCACGCACAAGAATGGGATGTATGGACAGACAAACCAAAAACAAAATGCCTCTAGCCATGACTATATAAACGTCTACAGAGAGACAGAAAAGATACTGTGTTTTTGAGCCATACTGGTTAGATACTTTTTTGGTTTTCTGGGTGTATGTCAAGAAAAGTGATGTATGATTATATATTTATACACCATGTTTTTGTTTTGCACCACCTACACACTTTTAGTTTAAGGAGATGAGCGATTCTCAAACCAAGCAACGCAGGTTCACTGAGTTGTTGCTACCTATTAAGTGCATCTTGATGATCTCCTTCAGTTACTGTAGCTTTCAGCCAGGAGAAGATGTCATCATGTGGTGTCCAACTGTCAATGGGCATTTCAATCTTGAACTACAACGCCCTCCAGTTGGCGGGTCGACAGTGATGGCTAGTCACTGCTCATCTTCTCCTGGCCCCCAGCTTAACTCCCCTCTATCCCTTCCTGCTGTTCCCAGAGCTGTGAGTGTCTTCCACACAGACTTTCGGGGAATCCCCTGCACCCAACCTCAACTGGGAATAGCCAGGCCTGCCATCCTTTGTCCCTGCATTGCCAGACCAGGTCCTGGTACCTGCTGGCTTTTCTCCCTGAGCTGACGGTCCCTTGGGAAGATGGCTGCGCAGAGGCCTCAATCAGGATGATCTTCTTGGCCTCCTCAGACCATATGACCTCTTTGGGCCTCAAGGAGATTTGGACGACGTGGGGAAAGCGTAATTCCTTTTGCAGGTTCACCCTCATCTCCCATGATGTTGCTGTCTGCATGAGTCACTTCATGGCGTTCTTAGTTTCAGATTTTTCCCTCTCCCTGATGCACTGGATGGGTTGTGCTGGTCTCACAAATACTTTTTCCGTCTCTCCTGCTCCAAGATGTCAACCAGTGCTCTTAGGACCTTATTGTGGCGCCATCTGTACCTCCCCTGGCTAAAAGCAATCTTGTACCCAGCCAGTATGCGCGTCATCATTCCTCTTTCTTCTCACAGCCTGCACAGTGGATCCTCCCTTGTCTCCCACCATAGTTTTTTTGGAATTGGGAGAGTGTCATACACTGAAATAGAAAGAGATGTGAAAAAGTTCCAGTCTCCTGAGTTCACGCGAGGAGACCTTTCACTTTGGCAGGTCCCACACATCCCACTTCCTTCTCCCTTCGTTCTCTAGCTGCCTCGGCTACCTCGGCTTGAATCATATCCCTTCTCTGTCTTGGGTCTGCTCTCCTCCACTACTGGAATTGGGTTGAACTGAGTCCCTGTCACCCAATGCACTGGTTCCCAATGATGTCCTTCAATCATCAGGCTCTCTGGCTGTGCAACCGATGTGCCCTCTGCCCATTTGTGTCCGAATCTTGACGTGCACCTCAGACCTTTTTATCGGTAGACTCTTTGACACTCTTTTTGAGGTACTCCTCCATTACTACTTTAGGCCTAGTCAGTCTCTCAAATCCTGCTTTGCCCAACAGGGTCTTGGTGAACCTGTATGGGTCCTTGATGAACTGAGCTCCCTTGGCATCCTTCTCCTCTCCTTATCCTCCTCAGTCTGCACAGCTATCTTCAAACTTCAGTGATCAGGTCTTTTATGCCCTCCTTTTGTTCTACCCTAGCTTGCTTGTGCTGCTTGGTGAGAGTCTTGATTTCCCCTCTCAACTGCATGATCTCTCTCCTGTTGGGTCGTATTCTGGGTGCTCCACTGCTGCCTTTCTTTTCCTGTATGCAAAAGCGTTCTCTGGCCATGATGAAGATGATTGTTGTCATACTGTAAATTTCCTTTCTGCTGTTCCTGCCAATGTGGACTCTGGAACTCTGTCAAGGTTATGGTCTAGATGATATAGAAGGAAAAATAGATGAAGAAAAATTGATAAGATAATCATATAACACCCTTAGTTTTAATTTCTCTTTTTTTTATAAAGATAAAACAAACAGGACACAAGACTTGCATTCTGCTTCCCTCTTCTTTCGGTTATGATAACAGCCTTGTGGCTCATTTTCAACACGAAGGAGCTAAAGTTTTCTATTGCTACAAAGCCAGCAGTGAAATCTGTTAACTGAGCAGAAACATTTGGAAATGTTGCACAGTTGCCATTAAACTTCATTAATTTACTCACCCAATGCAAGGTAAGGCCAATACTTGTCTTTTGCATCCTGTCACTTTCTGATAAACACGACTGAGACTCTTTGTGTTTTAGGTTTTCAAGGGCAAGAGGCCAGACTGATAAAACACATGCATGCCTACTTGCCACAGTTATTCAAAACTGAGAAAATCCTGGTGATCCAATACAGCTCACTAGCTGCATGCATCCATTTTAATGAACAGCTTCAAAACTGACATAAAAATCTGCAGGCAAATTTTGCACAATGTTCAGTTGTTTTTTTTCAATTTCACTGTTTTGTTGCCACAAATAAAGAGCACACAGATCAGACCTTTGTGCCAGTGAGTCCCTCACTAGATGTGACCTGTAAAGTAATTATTAAATAGCCAGAGGCAAAACCTGCAGTCAGTTTACAGTGTTCAAGACAGATACACCTTAATGAAAATAACCTTTCTGTGCACATTGTAATAACCCAACACTATGTGGACATACACATTCTGCAAAACGTATGAACTGTAATCTGTAATCAAACTATAAATATCATAATACAACACATAATGTATTTGGATTAAACAGGTTTGGATGTTCAAGAAACAGTCATTGAAGCTCCTGCTTTAAGGCTATTAACTTGTGTGTCAACAGCATAACATGCGTGCAGTGTACAGAGGGCAGTGAAGGATAATTATAAAGAACACTTTCTGTTCATTTCTGTTTTCCGTTTTAACAGTACTGGTGATAAAAGCTGTCAGGAAAAACAGAAGTACCAACTGTGTCACCTATGAATTATAGCACAAGCTTGTATGCTCACTTACAGTAATCATTTTTTAGCTGTACTTGAGATTTTCTTTCTTTTCTTTTTCTTTTTTTAAAGCTTTGATGCATATAAAATTCATTGAATGTATTTTTAGATCTCAACTGGCAGTATTGTGGATTCCTCCACCACACATTAATGGGTTAGATAATTTGGAAAAGGAAAATTATCTGGGCTATTCTGCATTAGATCCTGTGAATAACTTATTATCCTGGGGAAAGAACACAAGATGCTATGATGAATTGTCCTTTTGTGTCCGGACAAATGTCCTTGTAAGAAGTCGCATCCTCACACATCAACCAACAAAATTAATTTCTACGGCTCATCCAGTCCAGGCACACTGGATTCTCTATGAAGCAAAACACATCTGGCAATCGACACATATATATATATATTCAATATTCTTACTCCTCACAGTATCTGCCAGACATTATTGTCATTTGACTTGCTAAATTGTGATTTTTTCTGGTAGTTAAGCGAGAGTATTGCAAATCACAGATTAATATGTTTTAGGAATTCTGGACCCAAATGCAGAAACAAAACAAAGCCAGTGCTGGTGAAGCATCAGGTTTTATTTACCAGTGAAAAAAAAACTGTCTTACTTAGAAGGTGAAACTAATCCAGAGTTAAATAGCAATGAATTCAAGAATTTAAAAAAATACAATAAAGAAAAACATTAGAGAATAGGAACAGAGGCACAGTGAAATACAAGGGAAACTAGTTATTTCTGTTGCACAGCAGACTTCCAGACTTTAAACAACTCAACAAAAACTATATACCATCAAAAAATAGGTTTAGGACGAATGTTGTGAAATCTTTTCTGAAGGTATTTAACAGTCTCATGCAACAGGAGAAAGGTGACGAAACCGTCTAGAAAAGAAAGCACCAGTTTTAGAGTTTCAAATTTGGAAATGACTGAATCACATTCCATGCTTCCTGTTTTCAGTGGCTGCAATAGCTGTGCTACGTTCACAATCTTTGAATGATTCAAGTGTGAACAGGAAAACTGTCCTATGCCATATGTGTCACAACCATTTGCATTTGTCCATCTCTGCATCCTTGCAGTGGAGTCCGGGGTATCTGATTTGCTCTACAAGAAAAATAGAGAAAATACATCTATAATTCCCTCTCATAAAGATTACATGCAACCAAACACTACATGAGTACAAAAGCACGGTAAAATGACATATAGGAAATAAATTAATTGAAACCTTCTAACATATGAGTCTGTTACACAAACATAAACACGCTCTTCTAACTGGAGATGAGACAAAGCCCTCTATTGAAAACAGGGTGAAAACGGGGAATGAGCCTGTGGAGTAAACATCACAGTTTGTTTTGTAAGTCAACACTGGTACCTCCCCTGTGAAACAAACCTGTGTGTAAATACTCAGCATACACAAAAGAACATCTATTGATTATATTAACTGTGCTTTTCATTTTCAGTGCAGTTGCTCAAGAGTGACAGCTCCTCACATTTATGTCATTTGGAAGAAATAAAACTGGGGTAATGTCGGATACTATTTTTATTCATAAGTAGTAAGTAGTAATAAGTACTAATAAGTTATTTTCTTTTCTTTAAAGAACTGCAGTAATGCATAGATGCATTTTGCTGGCACAAAACAATGCTAAAATAATACAACTCTAATATCTCTCTGCAGCCAGGATGTTTGTTCGTGTTAGCTCAAAGCAAGGGGAAACAGCTAGATTGACTCTGACTCTGTCCAAATGTGAAGAAAAACAAAACACAAATGAGTGTTTAAGGTACTCAGATGTGGACAAGCTAGCTGCTTCTTGTTGTTTCCTTATTTGAGCTAAGCTAACAGGCCCTGGTTGTAGCCATAGAGATCATGCCCAAATAAAAGAGGTATCTCACTTTGAGAGGAATTACCCAAATCATTTCTTTTATTTTGTAGGATTCTCAAGTTTATTTTAGGTGTCAGAGTACGAATGAGTTATAGGTTATTTCAAAATTTCAGCTTAACTTGGTGGTGGCTCAAGCATCTATATTAGATGCCTCCTGAACGCCTCCCTCAGAAGAAGATGGATGGATGGATGGAGCTTACTTTGGTAACTAATTTTATGGTTGTTTTTGAGAATGAACATCAAAGCAATTCAACAATAAAATCATTTGATTTTCCTCAAAATAATTTTAATCTTTCTTTCATTCCAAGGACTTTTCACGTTTCTCTCTAAATACCCAGTGGACACAGTCATGGTCTGGCAGACACTGAGGTACTGTTTAAATGTCAGAAAAAACTTTTAGCTAAAATATCCTATTATCCACCACACATTTCACTCCACTCGCAGCTGCACTGACTGGGCACAGTGCTGCTAGATAACTGCTCCTGTTGCAAAACTAAAAAACAGCTCTTCCTTAAATCAGTGTGTCCATTTAAACCACAAATGTCATCTAGACATCTAGAATTCGTCACTGTGTCAACTTGCAAGTGAGACAATATTGTGTCACACCAGGAAGTGCTGATGTCCCAGAGCACTTTAAAAGGACCTAATTCCTCAAACCACAGCTATAGAGCAGTGGGGACCTTGAATCACTGACAAACATGAAAATTAAAAGGTAAGAAACATGCTTTATTCTCTGAACATTTTCATTTTCAGATGTCTTTGATTCATCATAACTGTGTATAACTAGCGTTCTTTGCCATTTGCCATGAGCAACAGCATTAATATCTTAACTTCAGCTTCTCACAGCTGGCAACACATCAGTTATATGTCCAAGCTACACACACAGATCATTTTCACAGCTCAGTCGTAAATCCAAATGATAAATAAATGTCTTTCTAGGGTTTTCACAGAATCACCATCAACAATTTTACAGACAAGTCAGTGGGACTGATTTTGGTGGAGACCTGAATTTAGTCACAGCATTTCAACATATAACGTGACCGACATTATTCACGGGTGAAGATGTTACTGTTTAGTCACTGCCTGTTGTTCGAAAGCAAGTAGTCAGCATTGCTAAGCAGACCTGCTTTGTCATGTGCATCTCCAGCTTACTTCAGCTCATTGATCAATTTCGTTTAGTTATTGTGGATATTGGATTCTGAAATTTAAGTGATGATCATATTTCCTAATGCAGGTTTGAAGAACATGCTAAACAATGGGATGAGTTCAATGAGTTTTTTGGCCATTGTGCTGAAATGAGTATCTTCATGAACTCACTTTATATTATTAATGAAAATCGTTCCTTATGCTACTAGGGATACGTGCCATTCAACTATTGAATGTAAGGTCAAAGTGCTGCTGATGTATTGTCACTCATGCCTAGAGCCTAAAGTCTGTATAGTCAAGTCAGTAAAAGCATCAGTGTGCAGCCCACAGGATACTCCACAACTTCAAGAGACATACTTCCCTTAAAGCATAGAATAATACTATAAAGCAGTTATTACTGCCATGTCCCCCTTTCAACAACCCTCCGCCCCCCAAAAAACAAACAAACAAACAAAAAATCTATGTAAACCTGATTTAACTTTTAATAACATTGGAGTTGTGATTAATATGATGAAGATACCCTCTTGAATGTTTCACCGTTAGCTGCTGTTAGGAGCTAAGTAATATGAGTATGTTACGTTTTATTAGCACTCTCAGTGGACACACATGAACTTGTTGGATCAGTCAGGCAACAAAACATATTCCTGCTTCTGCTTTCATATTGTTCAGCTGATCAACAGTTGGTTTGTGGTAACGTGGAAAGAAGCTAATTTCAAATTAAGTCAGCAAAGAAGAGGACCTGAAATTTTTTTTTAGGAAAAAGGCTTTGAAATATTTGATGAGAAAGAACTACAGGGGACCAACTTAACTGAAATACATGAGCAAATAATTCAAGTTGTAAGATAACAAGTAAAGTAGACTTCATTTCTCCTTTAATCGAAGTAGTTTCACTTCTCAGTCCCAGTGCACTCAAAAAGTGTTCAGAATTGTTTCACATTTTGACTCCTGCCAAGATGTAGAAACATCCCCGAGAT
>OMNW01035320.1:13661-42191 GCA_900303245.1 Selene dorsalis | reverse complement strand
AGAGAGAAGAAACGGGGAGGATCAACAGTGAAAAGTGAGCAGAGGAGGAGAAAATGATGAGAAGATATGTGCCGTCGTTACCGTGACCAAAACGCCGTAAAACCACCAATTACGCCTCAACAGCAGAGAAGGAGCGCGCTGGAGGATGTGAGAATTTTTTGGAGAGAAAAGGTCGAAGAAAAAAGACGCGAGGCAAATGAAATGAAACGAGAAGCCGTTGGATTGAAGGATGGAGAGAGATAAAACCGATAAGTATTCTAGGAAACCCGAAGGGGGGAGAAGCTTCAGCAGAGAAACATGTTTTCAAGGAAACAATTACTCTGCAAGCAAACAGCCACAGTCTAAAGGTTATCGTCTTATAATGACTGAATTCTTTTCTTCCTCCTGCCTGACTACAATGGAGATAGAGGAGGGCAAATTAGCTCCCTTTTCCCCCTCGCTCTTCACTCCATCTCTGTCCATCCTATTTGATAGTGAGATGAAAAGAGATGGACTGAGAAATTGCCAGGAGGAAGTTTCTCAAAGGGAATGAATTTTTATGATATTCAATCTTCATGTGAAAATAAGGACTCAGAGGAAATGGAACCACAACCACTGCCAAATCACACAGGCCTCGGCCAAAAAAATAAATAAATAAATAACTTGCATTATTCAAATGTCAACTTTTCAAAACTTTTTGAGAAGACTGATGTTTAATTGTATTGATGATGATGGCGATCAGTTACTTCTTGGCATGTGATATTGCATTTAGGAGGATGTAGATGTAGTTTGTTGTCAGGGATGTGAAATACAATGTGTATGCAGAAAGCAGACAACTAATTCTTGACTGGCACACAACAGTATCAGAAAAGGAAGAAATACACAAGACAGATTAAAAAAAAGGATAGGATTTTCTGGCTCTTTCTAAATCTGAGCACAAATTTAATTCACAACCTTTCTTTTATCCCTTTGCCACTATCCTTAAAAAATGTCTTGGAAGCAGATACGTTCTTATCAACGGTCCAAATCTCACACACGGAAGTCATGATTAAAGTATTCACAAGCATGATGTCACACATGCACACACAGCAAACACATCCTTGCACACACACCTTCCCACACCAACCATCTGTCCATGTCTTGTTCTTCCTTTCCCTTGTGTTTGAGTGCAGGCTGAGACTCGGATATAATCCGTGATTTAAACTCTTGGGAGAATGAAACTCACAAGATTAAGACGACAAAGCTACGTGGAAATGTCGGCTGAGTTCACTCTCTCTTCTGTTTCTCTTGGACCAAGGCTGCATGTCGACCTTCTGCTACGTCACCACCATACCGAGAAATAAAACCTTCTACAAGCAAATGAACTGGAAGAGACAGAAGATAGCAGCAATTTAAATGTCATATGTGCAAATATGTCCTGAGGATGTACTTCAGTATTATGGTATGTGCACTTGTCTATATGGAGTGAGAGGATTGATTCCATCGTCATCAAGCAGGAATCACCAACTTGTCCATCATGATCTGCTGCTAGATCTTAAAGACGACTGAAAAGTATCTGTACAATGGTAAAAAAAGCTGCAGGCAGCTACCCATTAGATTATCCCTCTAGACTGGAAGCAGGGGGAAGCAGCTACTCTGACTCTTTCCACTGAAAAACCTGCCAGCGATTTTGGACAGAGCCATGCTAGCTCTTTCCTCCCTCTTTAAAGTCTCTGTGATTGAGAGAAAAAAAAAAAAAAAAAGAGAGAACATTGAGTGTGACCTAGAGGCGATTAAAGGAGAGTGGAGAACAAAGGTGGATCGAGGACAGAAATAAAAATGACACACCAGAGGGGAATTGAATGGGAAGCTTAGCGGAGACAAGCCTGGGAGACGCTGTAATTGGACAAGGTGCTGGTCGGAGAGAGGAACAGAGAAAACCTCGCTGCCACGATGACAAGCAGGCACGGGGAGTCACTGACAGACACGTGAAAGCACAGGTGTGCTCACACACACACACACACACACAGGTGGCACAGTGCACTGACAGAGATATTACAGAGGGTACAGAGGATGCAGGACTCTGACATGTGTCCGTGCCCCTAAGTGGAAGCTCAGGAACAACATGTGCCAGGTCTGAGTCGTGCTTTCACCTGGCACCGGTCACAGCTGCATATCAACACCATGGTTTCACACACAGCACATTTTTCCCACTCGTCACTTCACATTTTCATTTCAAACTTTCCAACTTCTGCGAAGCTTTGATGTGTGTTTTGACTGAACAAGCGTCCAGTATCTAATTTTTTTTTTAAGTGTGACCAAAAACGTCCCAGAAGCCATAACGTAAAGAGCTTTAATGACTCATTGTGGCTTCTGATGTCGACACACATGGCGCCGGCATCTTCAACTCGATGGACGCGCGCATGAATCACGCTGACCTCCTCTGATGTATTTCCTTCCCATTTTCTCTATTTCCGACCATTATGTCATCTTACAATTTGTTCTTAGAGAGAAATGGGAGAAATGTTCCACCATTACAGTCCTCTGAAATCTCCTTTCACATTTCCACTCACATGCACGTACACAAGCAGACAAAAACACATGTGGCACACCTAGTGCAACTAGCACACCTAATCACATAGTCTATTACAGTCCTAGACAGACACAGACACACACACACACACACACACACCAGAGGCCTCATTTGCAGAACAGGCATGGTGCAAACCAGCTGCTTAGACTCTTCTATAAATGAGCCTCACTTGTCTACTCATGATGCCCAGAACCCTAAAAGTGTGTGTTCATTTGAGCTTCATCTCAAGGCAGAAATTAGTGTAACCACTTTTTTTTTCTCACGCTGTGAACACAGAGGTTCAACACATTTATGGCTCAGAGCCCATGAAGCTAACGTTGGATGCAGGCACGCTGCAAAAAAGATCAAAAGGAAAATCAGACTTTTATGCAAATATTATCGGACAGAAACTTTAATGTATAAAAGTAATAATGGACAGACCTGCACAACAGAAACCATTTTCACTTTTATCATAAACAATATACCGAGTCCTTGAGTATGTATTGACTAGCAAAAAATACAGCATATATGAAATACAAATATCCCTCTTTCTCTCTCTCTCTCTCTCTCTCTCTCTCTCTCCCACACACAAGTAGGACAAAGTACGATAATGAATAATGAGTTGAACACGAACTCAAAGAGGGAGAAATAGAAACGCAGGTCTGTTTTTGACATTACCAACATCAGTATCAAGTTGTCTGGCCTGATGCAGATGGATGATGAAGATGAAAAATGCTCCAAAACCTGGATAAGATATTTATACGCTGCTCAGTATCCTGCGTTCTGTCAGAGCACTCCAGGTAATATATCAACGTTTCTCAAATTGGGATAAGCCCTTGGGGGACGTGTTTACATGAGCAACACATAACTAGGATACTTGTACTCATAACTAGGATGCGCATGTTACGCTCTTGTTTACGATGCGATTCACAAAGTCATTCAGATGCGAGTGGATTCAGGAAGGTTTTGATGGGGCTCATTTCTCACGTCACATTTTACTCATTATTAACATTTAATTTATAAATTTGTCTTGTAGTGGTCAAATACATGAAAGAAAAAGCTGCTACACAAGGGAATTCTTATACTGAAGATGCTTAAAAATAAAATAAAATAAAAAGAAACAGAAAAGATTTCATTTCACATTCTGCACTGGCATCTGTCAAGGGGCATGTCTGCAGAATTGACATGGCTGTGCTACACTTGCTAAACTCCCTGCAGACAGCCGCCGCCGCATCACTCAGACAGTCCATCAGTGTGTGGACACTGACCATATCTCTGGGTCCCCATGTGACTCCTCAGTGTCAGTGTTACAGAGCCACAGGGGTGGGCTGCGAGTCCGTATGAAAGCCAGATCGATGACTAGTCACAGTGTAGGTGCCGACCAGTATGGAGGGGGCTGAGCACCCTCACCTTTTAACCCCGCTATAATATAATGAAAGTGTACAAGTCATGAGAGAAGAGGGGGAGTGGAGCGGGAGAGAGATGGAGGGGTGGACAGA
Source organism: Selene dorsalis (assembly GCA_900303245.1). NCBI lineage: Eukaryota > Metazoa > Chordata > Actinopteri > Carangiformes > Carangidae > Selene > Selene dorsalis. The sequence goes on along the minus strand of OMNW01035320.1, from coordinate 38,162 downwards.
TACAACATATGAAAGGCCTGATGCGAAGGAATGACAGGTAGTGGGTAGATAAAGAAGACCTTCATCCTCCACTCATCTACCAGGACAAACACTCCCTCCATCCATCACTCAGCCGGTGCACAGACAGCCGCGCGATAATGTGGAGACGCCGACGCCTCTCAGAGATGAATGATAAAAGAATGACAGAGGCAGATAGATAGATAGATAGATAGATAGATAGATAGATAGATAGATAGATAGATAGATAGATAGATAGATAGATAGATAGATAGATAGATAGATAGATAGATAGATAGATAGATAGATAGATAGATATCAACACCTCTTCCCCCATACCCCCATCCGCTTCAGTGAAGCTGCTCTTTGTTCAGTAGGTAAGACTGTATTTGGGCAGCTTCTGGGTGTTTCCTTGCCTCCAGCTACCCTGAATAAATGTAAAAATGTAAAAAAATAGACACTAAAAAAAAACCTGTGCTGCTTTGAGCAACATGCATCAGCGTGACAACATACTCACAATGCCAAAGCTAATGAGCTGATGTTTATCACGTATATTGTTTGCCTTGTGAACCATTTCAGTTCAGTACGTTCGCATGCATTTCATAAACAGCACAAAAAACAAGGTGCAGTGGAGGCCGACAGAATTGGTGCTGCAGGTACTGAGTTATAAATCAAGCTCAAGTCAATCAAAATTCAGTGCACATGGACAAACTGACACCACCGACATAGGCTGTACTTTTTTTTTTTAAATAAATCAAACCATTGAACAGATTAAAATATTTGACTTGATGATAACTTAAGATGATTATGACTGTTTGAAGAAAAATTTGGTCCCCATAGTCACCTGACTCATTCTGGTCTGTACCAAAAGGAGGGAAACGACACTCACACGTTACGTCTGTAGATGGAGACGTGACTCAATCTGTTGTCTGAACTAAACATATGAAAAGAGCATATTTTGATTCCTCGGTGAAAGTTGTCTAATTGAATCTATTGGGAGCTGCACCCCTCCATCAATGTACTTGACAGTTGCTAATGAGGCTTTAATCACACCCTGTCTTGACTAGAAGAAAAAGCAGGTGGCAACCCGAGTGATTTCTGTGGAGTGCTCACTGGCTTTTGTGGATTTGCGGAATAAAGAACTTAATTGTTATTATGGTAAATCAGCACTGAAGAGGCTGACTGTGCTTAATTAAGGAGTCTGTGTTGGAGGGAAAAAAAACATTAATTGACATCCTCCAGAGTGTTTGTCTGTCTCTCAGTAGAGACTAATCAACCTAAACTGCAGAAAAACCAAGTAAACAGCTGCCAGAATATTACGACAGTTCATTCACAACTGTACATGGCTTTCTACTAATGAGGGAACATTCATGAATGAAAATGTGTACAAATTTCAACTTTGAATCGGTGAGTGGGCTCTGTGTGCAAACACAAAGTCTTAAGACTAATTTGAGTGTATTGGATGGGGAGCGAAGCGGAGAAAAAGCCCTGTTAGGTGCCTGAGAGAAGGCAGCAGAGAGAGACAGAGACAGACAGCAAGAATGTGAAAGAATAGAGTTTATTTCAGTGCAATATACCAGTGATTCATTCCTCTCCCCCTGTGGTGTTAATACGTCCACCGAGTCACAATAGGTGACTGTCAGCAGAAAACCCTTGGAATAGCCATCCGTTCTGATTTTTAACAAATCTCTGCCTCGGCCCTAAAGGAGAGTTGAGCTGGTGGAGAAAAGGCTGCGACACTGTGACCGGGTCAGTTTGTGCTGAAGCTGCAGCTCCTACACACTAAAACATTATTATTTATAGACCAGAATGGGGGTTTTCAAAAAATGGGTCACGGGTCTTTTACAGTTGGTTATTCCTACATATATTTATTTTGTCATCACCTGCCAGCCTATGTTCACCTCACCTGGTATAAATTGAAAAGAGGTTTCTGTGGAGGTATTCAGATGTTCTTTCTGTACTGCAGGCCTTTCAACACTAATTTGGCCTGTGTGTCTGTATCTACAAAAACTTTTGCCTTGTCCAGCCTGCTTCTCTCTTGTATGTTAACCAAACTAATAGCTGGCTATTTCAATGAAATCACTATAATGACTTGTAGCCTGCAGCTTAATGGAAGATTTACTTCTTCAATACTTGAATTATGTTATTGCCCTTTCCCACAAGGGCTATTCGGCTCAACTCGATTTGTTTGTTGTTTTTTGTGCTTTTCCACTAGAAATGGTTCCTGGTACCTGGTATTGTTTTTAGTAACGCCATAGCTGTGGTTCCTAGCGAGCTAGCCGATACTAAAACGTGACGTCAACTGACTGCCGGCAACTGATTGGCCAGAGTGTTGCCACTGTGAGAGTTGTGAGCGTGACGTCCGACACAAGAATAAAACCCGCTGAAAAAACATGAGTTAAATGGCGGCTGTGCAGAAAGAGGTGTAGACGGCTATGTTTGGAGCCAACGACGGAGCAACTGTAGCAGCCATGCTATGACAACCCCGCTCATGTTGATGAGGTACCATGAAGTAATCAGTTGTAATGGAAAATGACCTAAACCGGGTCGAGTAGAGCCGCGTAGACCTGTATCTGTGTAGAGGAAAAGGGCCATTAGTGTGTTGTACACAGCCAAGAACAGAAAAGTCCAAATACTCAATACATTTTTCGAACGTGCTGTTAATTACAACAATTCAGATGTTTTGTGTTTTTGCTTTTTTGTATATACTGTGTCCAGGGAATCACTAATGCAGGACAAAATAGATGCAGAAATGAAACTAGAGACCCTGGTTGATTTCCAGACTAGACTCATTTACTGTGCCTGCAGGGGAGACGACTGACCCTGCGACTCCAGTGGCCGTCTTGTTAAAGCATCATTTCCCTTCATGTTCAATGAGATTACACAGTCATTTTACAAATTATCACTGCTCCGTGCACACACCGGCACATCTCCAGCAACCCTGTAATTTGAATATTCAAAATGTGAATGTACGTGCAGTGCACATTTCCCCACACACTGTAATAACTAAGTCCACTGGACGTAGCAATGGGTACATTCTGGTTTTTTCACAACTCATCATTTTCTTGTCACACATTTTATGTCTCCTGATTTGTTTCAGTGGCATCAGACATATTTTCAATAGATTTGAGGGGCACTGGCCGTTCCTTTTGTCTTTTATGAGCATATATATATAGATATATATATATATATGAACAATATATCTGAGGTTTATTTAGATGTGATGACCAATTATTTGTGGTTAATTTAATTACAAGACGTGGAGACTCTTTATTTCAACGTTAGCTGCTGGCATCTCTCTGTGTCTTTGTTCTTCTCTCTTTGAAAACAAGAAAACTGGTTTTGCTGTACATACACTGACAATGAGGTGCATCATTAAATATTAATTTCAAGCGAACCATCGATCAAACAACATGCTATTTATATACATTCAACTTTGAGATGGAAACTGCTCCAACAAAAACAGACTGCAAATGTGAAGGCATCAGTGCAAAGAAAACAGCAGCGTGTTAAAGGCTCTGCTCACGTACTCGGTGGACATCAGCACACTGGGTGATCGGGCAGTCTTGATGGAGTAAGACCATGACACATTGCCATGTCCTTCTGACATTAGACGTTATTCCTCAGGGATAACTTGGCAGGTATTGTATCATCAAACAAGTGAAGCTAGGTCAAGTGTGTATTCAGTATCCTCAAAAACTACACAGTGCAGAATTACATCAAAATAAGGGCTGAACAAAGTCAAATCATGGCTTGAAGAAAATATTTATGCCTCTCATGATCTCTGTGCATCTTTGTGAGAATGTGGTGGTTTTTGAAACAATAATCCTCCAGAATATTACACAGCAGTTTGAAAGATAATTTTAACAGGACGGGGATTATATGTCGAAACAAACGGTATCAGTTAACATTGTGGAAAGCTGGCTAAACCTCAGAGGACGGAAAGAAAATAAATTTCAGATGACCTGTTTAGTTTACATCTGTGCACAGACCACAGAGCGGCTTAGCAGCGCAGGATCAGTAGAGACGGATAGAAACCCCTGGGCAATACACATCTGTGTGACACTGCCTGCACGAGTTTGATGGAGAAATGTGGATCAAATAGTGTACATCATCATGGGCCAGCAGACTGACAATGTGCAAGGAGACAGACATACACACACACACATGCATAAATAGACCCTCAAGCCAAGTAATATGCATTTATATGACTGTCTGAATGCACTTGCATGTAGAGTTCAAATGCCACATCATAATAATAAAAAGACACACACACATACACCTACACATGAGGACACACGTATACACACAGTCTCTCACTGACTCCATGTAGTTACAAACTGACTCACAGACGCACTCGCTCACAGGAGCCAGACTCTGAACACCCACAGGACGAGAGCTACGGGCCAAATGTGTTTAGTGACTCCTTTTACTCAGACGCCTTTCCGCGTGATATAGCGGCTAATGCGATATAATTAAGACTGCAATGCACAGACACATTTTGAGTGCTGACACACAACTAGAGGGCAAAAAAGTCCCTTTATGCCGACTGCGGCGTGAGGCACAGGGGATTGAGGTAAAAGTGGAGGCAGGGCAGCTAGGAATATGTTGTCGATGCAAATCAGCAGTGGAGGTGTGTGCGTGTGGAGGGGAATAGTAATGTATGGGAGCCTGAGAGCCTGGGTTTCACCTAGATAAAGTAAAAAGTGAGCTAAACACACAGTTCAGCTCACTTGATTTTTGATTTGTGGACACTTCATCACACCAAACTGAGTTACAGACACACTGGTTTCTGACTCCAAAAAAAGGGACTGATCATGCACAGTTGACCAAGTGAAACTTAATCTACAAGAGGTTGAAGTGTGGGGACAACAAAACACAAGATATTCTCACAGCAGAGCAGTGTTTGATTCTCATGTGAACATCACAGCTTTTGGTGTTTCTATAATCCACTGACAACCTTTACCGAGCTGTTGTTCTTTTTGTAACCATGACAACAACGATGAAACTAATTTTAACCCTTCTAGATCATATCATCTAGACCTAATCAAGCGGTTTTTGTGTCTAAACCTGATCAAGCCATGACTGTTCATCATTGTTACCATGGTGATGAAGGTCCAGTACATTGTTGTCGATACAATCTGCTTGTTTATCACTGTAACCATGACAACTGAGTTCCACTTCGACTGCTGCCGTAGGGGCACTATTTCAAGAGACACTCCCATGGGCCGTACCAGAAGGTTGGGGAAAAAAAAAGACCCATGTGCACGTTCTGGTTGGAGGAATTATTATTACCAACCCTGATTATGAACAGATAACATTTCTTATGAGATACAGCTTTAACTTTTAGTATTTCTGATACTTTATTCATCTTGGCAGAGTGTTTTCAGCTTTAGATTAAAGTATGGCAATAAAAGTGACAGTATGGTTAATAGGTTTTGGCTGCAAACTGACATAATGTTAATATATTCATTTACACCAGCTGAATACATGTATATCCATTTAGTGGCTTTAACCTTAGTTTGCTGGCGGTACAACTCTAATTTTAAAATCCATAAAGAACAGGTTGTAGTGCTGCACAGAAAGAGATATGAGCATGTACAAGTGCCCAAATAGAGATATATATATAAACCTGTGTAGTAGTGCTGTCATCACTCCTTCGCACTCCATAACTGAAGCCTCTCATCCGAGATGGCAACATATTTTGGATTCAGCCAGAAATAAAATTATCATTGCGAGTGTGACAGTGCGCAGGATTTTGTTTGTAATATAATGTGAAGATCCCATCAAGGTACTCATGACCTTCATCATTATTCAGATCATACTGTGTAACGTGGGAGCTTTCAGAAACTAGCACAGGGAGTTCATCTCAGTTCAACAGCGAAGTGTTCATTTTCGAACGTATGCATCAGTACTGTGGATGGGGAACATTTTATTCCTACTCTCCACTTCCTCTGCTGAGGACGGCAAATGTTTCTGAATCCCAAAAAAAATGCATTTCAGTTTCAGAAAACCCATACAACCACCACTGGCTTCACATCTGCTGATATTCAAAGACATGGAGAACTCATCAGATGAACTCAGATTTGTTAAAAACAAAAACCAAACAGGTGTACAGTTGGGTTGAATCAACAGAAACTAGTTCAGGTGCACACCATCTTTACAGCAATCTCTGTTAATACTGTCCTCTTCACTGTTATCTCTATTCATTCTGATTACAAAGTGAGCTCACTGCTGTTTATGTGGTTTATTTTGAAAAAAGTTGTTTTTTTTCATTTTTGAGAACAGTCTGAATAAAGTTTGCATAAGTCAGAAAGTTGGCTTCTTGTTTGTTAGTAAGTGGCACAGTTCCAGGCTATAAGATGAAAGCACTGTATGACGCACATCTAACTTTGCTAGAAATTGTTTTTATTCATAAGTACTGGGTGCACTACCATGCATTAACTGATAACATATGCTAATACTGCAAAATTGTTATTCCTCCCTCAAGGTTTTGGAGCATGGATGGTCAGTATCTCCAAAAGCAAGAGAGAGGAGCGGTTAGATGTAAATAAGCCCAGAGACCACCCAGCCCAAACAACTCCAGGGCCCTCTGCCTCGTCAATTCTCTTCTCATTCCTTCACTTGTAACTTCGTATATTATTCCTCTCCTGTATATATATTTATTTTCTAACTTTAGCCATCACCAGTGGCTTTGTCTTCCTTTTTCGTCATCCATTTATTTTCCATCTTTTCATTCTGTCCATCCCATTTTATTCTTTCCAAACTCCCATGTGTCTCCTTTCAGCCAGTACATCCATCAACGTACCTCCTCTGTCCCCACACCGATCTGAACATACCCATCCTCCCTCCTCCTCCTCCTCCTCACCTGCATCTCTCTTTCAGCATGGCCCAATTATCATTTCAAAGAGGTACAGTGGCTGTTATTCAGAACAGCCCTTCCTTGAAATACTGTAACACAAGGACTTTAAATCAGGTTCCTCATGAACAGTCAACAAGGGGCTGGCTAGTTCATGAAAGATGCAACGGGAAGGGACACATCTGTAACACAGACAGGCCAGCTTGGAGCACCATATGAAGGCGGTGGTAAAATATCAAATGCTCGGTAGTGAGACCAACAGTGAATCAGCTCCATGCGTTTGGAAATGAGAGAAATGCCACTAGCAAGACCAATGTGCTTTTATAACAGAGGATGTAGTGCAGATAATGTGTGCTGCATAAGTCCTGGTAAACAGCTTATACTGCACCTGTCCTTTGTCTGAACTCTTTTCTGTTCTGTTTCTGTTCATTTACCAGGTGTCGTAAAAACAATATTGCGACAATAAAGACAAATACGAATCAGTAAATTAACAAATGTTTTCACTTGCTTAATTTGATTGAAGGAGCTATTTGTATGTTATGCTAATGCTACATACCCAGCATATGCATTATCAGCTGTTTCTACAAATGCACCACCAAACTTCATCCCCTGACTCACCAGCTCGCCGATGTCAGCTCTTGTTTCTATCACTTATTTTCCTCTCCTGGAGTTAGCACGCTAACTAGCTATCCCCAGCCAGTTCCAGCCAGCCTCATCACTTTCTGACACCAACTCACTGCGGCCTCCAGTTTGCCCTGAAGACGTGCTGCTGCTCACATGACATATCATGACCTCTTGTATTATAATGACAACAAAGACTGAAGCTTCTTGTCTCCACAGCTCGCTCCCAGCTAGAAACCATACTCAGCAGCAGATAATCAACTAAGACCATTAAGACCTCTGCGGTATATGTTTACTTTAACCTGAGAGATGGATAACTAGTGAAGACTCTGGATAAAACCCACCCAGTCTTGTGAAAAGTTGTATAGCTGCAAACCGGTTTTCTCTGTGCAGCTTTGTTGGTTAAATTTGTTAGGCAAGAGACAAAGCAAATTTATTTGTAAAGCACATTATTATACACTGAGGTGACTGAATGTGTCAAAGAGAAATGAAAGAAGCATTAAAAAAAATACTACATGGACAAATAGTCATTAATCAGTATGAAAAGACCTGTCTGAATTCATTTAAACTGAATTAATTGATTTAGTAGAATAAAAGAGATCTCCTTCAGGCAAACACTTGGTGTACTTTATGGTTTCCGGCCTCCACTTAAAATTTAACAAGCTAATATTTGGCATGCTGCTGTTCTGCCAGAGTGTGTCTTGGCACATAAATGTTTTGGAACGAGCGTTTAAGCATTGACATCAGTATCATCCTGGCTGCAGTAATGCCTTTGTAACTGGGCTCTTGTCTTACAGAGGGATGTCTGTTGGGTGCAGTGTTTGCTGGCAGAAGAGACAACACACAAACACACAGAGACGTGGGGACACGGCGCACCAATCCTCCATACACATGCGTGCACACAAGAACACTGCAGGCTGTTTATACACTCCCAAACATAAATATATACTGATGACCCATAGGGAAGATGATGACAACCTCAGCGGCTGTGTCTATTCTGCCCCGACAGCGTTGAGTGGGAAGCCTGCTAAAAGCATGGCAGTGTTCTCCCCACACAAAGAAATGCATTAACATGGACACAGATGTTAGACATATATGCATGCAACTGAATCTTCTCAGATTTTCATTTATATGCAACAACTGCGCTTTAGTGGCTGCAGTTCAATGGTCCATTCAGCAGCAAGAGGAAACGCAATGGAAGTCACACTGGTGAATGGCCAGAAAAGCATTAATCAACACTTGCATTTTTTTGACTGTGACCCCTTTTCCGTCATAAATGATGGGGTTGATGTTGACAGCTAAGGGATGTGACTGACATATGTGGTTAGGCCCTGAGGTTGACATGATGACCTTGTCCATCATCACATCTTTGTTGTCTCCTGCAGCTTGCTTTCTGTGTGTGTTTGCAAATGTGAAACACCCCAGTGTCACTCTGTGTACAGCTGGGAATATGACTTGCTTCAGTTTGCCTCGGAGAGGCCGCACAACGTGTTCGGACTTTGCCGGCATTCGGTGACAGCAGGTAGCATATAAAACACAGGATAAATATATATTTTGGCTTTTTCCATTTATTTTTTCCTCTTGATTTCACAACAATGGGAAGACACTAGACAGTTGTGCTCCAACCATGTCAACACTCACACATGCACGTTGGTGAGAAGGTATAGGTTGACGAGTAAACAAGATTGCGATCGTTCTATGTCACATTGGAGTGACAGCCACAAAGGACACTTCTCCTGTGTCTGCAATTGCCAAACAGTGACATTTAACTGAGCTGCAGACAGATAGGGATGACCCCTTACTTGCACACATGCCACACTATCAACATACACATACACATACAAAGACATTCACTGTATGCTAATGCCACTTCTATTCTCTCCATTCCCTTTATCGTTCTCTTCCACCTATGTCCCTGTCTTTCCTTTTTATTGCTTTTTGTCTATCTTATCATATCATATATCATATATCATATATCATATCATCGTTCACAGTGGAACTATTTACTGTGTGTCACTAGTAAAGTAGCTGGGCCAACTTCCATGCTCTCTCACAGAAACCTCTTCCATTGTTAACTCATTTGTACTCCACTGTAGAGCAGGATGAAAAACATTTTTCATCTAAAAATACCTGAGCACTGAAACAGAAGCAGATGGATTCACCTCCACTCGCAGTCTCACTGTAAGGTGGAGAAACAGCAGAGCTGCCTCTTTTCTCTATCTCTGAAAATGCACATACGTTCACCTTGAAAACATCTTTGTAACCATTTATTAATTACTATCATCACATTATCTTGCAATCATTAATAACCATGAAAAATATCAGTTAGATTGAACTATTTGCACCTGTCTACCTCACACTAATGATATTTCTTTAGATCTTTTTTACCTTCTCCACAGCAGAGCACATTACGTGTAGCTGTCATCTTCCTCATTTTGCTCAGAGTTGCCATGACACTGCAGGGCTGTCAAAGGTAATGCAAATTTCAGATCACTGTAATGGTGTGTTTTCAGGGTGAGACAATGACTCTCTGATGAGTCACACCTTCGTCCATGTGACCCTAACGACTCACATGATGGGTGTGTCAATGACCCTCAGGACCACCCCCAAGGTGCCACCCCCAACAAGCACTGAATACTAGAAAAACTACATGTCTTTATTGTCCCTTTGCATCTATTATTAAACATGACTGCTTAAAGTGCCTGTAGCTCACTTTTGATTATGAAACATGGAATTCATAGTAAATGCTTACTCATTTCTGCCTTCACTTCTTCATTGAAGACTGTGCCACTATCTAGAGCTAAGCCCTATAAACCAAAGAGGGGCCTTCTTTCCCATTAGCTGGGCCTTCTCTGAATTATGTTACCAAAAATATTATGGGAGGACTCCACTGAATCCAGCAATATTTGAAGTAGACAAACAATCTTCTACATTGGAAATGAAACCCTATTTTTTCCCTGATTGCCAAAAGGCTGACTGCACTAAATCGCAGAGATGAAACACCAGCCTCCTACACTCAGCGGATAAGAGATCTTGTGCCGTTTGTGCAGCTACAGAAGATCAGATTTACTTTGAATGGCTCTACTGACAGATTTTATGAAAACTGACAGCCATTCATCACCGATGTCGGGAATCTCGGGTCAGATGACTTACTCTGGTTGTTCTTTTGTTTTTGACTGTTGCTGAGCACAGCAAAAAGCTTTTTATACCACAATGGGATATGACTCAAAACAGCCATTTATAATTAATTTGTGATGAGCACTGTGGTATCAGAGATTTCCGTTTCCCCTTTGCTCTTGCTGCTTTCCCAGGAAAATAACTCAGTATGTGTTGTGTTCTGCACAGTGATGTAGAGAATCAAGATACGTAAATAATGGATAAAGAAGAACCCTGTAATCCTCATGATAAACCAGTATTATTAGGACCATTTATTTTTTTACGCAGCAAGAAAGACGCTGCAAACTTAAATGGTGAGTTCAGGTAGATAATCTGGATGATAGATGTTGCTTTATATAAATCTGTATACAGCAGGAAAGGTGGGCTCATCAAAGGAGACACACCCAGCTGTGTTCAATGTGTCATGTCATGTGTGAGGTTTACTTTAGTAGCTTAATGGATCTTTGTTTTTGGTAGCTCTATTGACATCAAGGCTCACTTTTATAAGGAAGACCTCGCAGGGATAGTCGCAAAACATGTAGTCAGACACAAAACATTTCAGCTACAGGATTTAGTTTATCCCTTGAAGCCACAAAAATACTTATTGCCAAACTTTTAAGATGAATAATACTTGTTTCCCCTGAGGAGCTTAAGTGTAGATCCTTTTGAACACACTAGAATAATATGGAGAGTATAGTGGTAAAAAGTGATAGAAAGAAAATAAAATAAAGAAAAAAAGAAAAGAAAATAAAGTGATATTGACGTGAGCTTTATGAAAAGTAATAAAGGATTAGTTTCTACAAGCCAGTTCTCATTTCTATGCAACAAAAACACACATATTTCATATATCTGTATGAATGTGAAGGAGACAGGGAGACACACAACTAAGAGGAAGGAGGAGGCTGAAGGCAGAGCTGCAGAGCACACTGTATGATCATCATTTGAAATGACATGACCACCACCACTGTCTGATGGGATTGATTTTCTCTATCTCATTTTATTTCTCTATCTGCTCAGGCACCGCTCTCTGAGATATGTTGGTGCTAGTACTGCGGGTCCGTCCCCGACCTCAACAAGTCCTAAATCGGCTTACGTGCCGGCTCGCACTGCAGCTCACACACAATTCTGCATTCCACTGTCAGTGTCAGGCACTAGGTCGTATTTACATTCATTTCCATTCTCTGTCTCGCATGTTAATATTTGAACACTCTTGACTGGCAGCATTAAAAACAATATGTTGCCTAAAGAATATACTGTAAATACAGACAAATGGTTCAATGAAGTGAAAATTAAGCCAAATGATGAAAAAAAAAAATCACTTTCCCTTAGAAATTCATGCTAGGTCTCACTTTCTCAGGTTTTAAGGTCCCTGGATAATTTATGGTGCGTTTCATTAGGACTTGGAGGTTGGATTTAGGATTTGATATGTCTTCAGAGATGCCCCCAACTTGGAAACAGAGGAATTTTAGTAACCTCAAGTTCACGATCGAAGATGCTGCTCTGATGGTTTCATCAACAGTGAATAAAGGCTGCACATAACACAGTTTATTAGCCACTAAATTTTGTTTTGTGTCATTGAATTTTATGTATTGTGCAACTTCTGTCCATTTTGTTATGTTGTCATCACATGGTGTGTTTTTATCAACTGGTATTAGATACAGAAGAGACACAAGAAATACCCTTTTGTTAGCCATTTCTATTTTGGTCCTGAAAAGTATCTGCAACACAGTCAACTTGGATGTGACATAATTTGCAGCTGTAAATTCTAGTTTACAACAGATAATAGGTAACAACATGCAAAGGATTCAGTGAGAGCTTGCAATTTTATTCCTGGACCTTTCAGTCTTCACTGTCCAGCAGGTAAGTACGTGTCCCGGGAAATACTGGTAGATACCAATCCAAACCATCAACACCATTAGAAACGATGGTAAAACGGACTATATATAAACAGCTATTGAGGCTGAATCTGTCAATGAACCACCATAGAGGGAGTGGGTAAACATCAGCAGCAAAAGAACAGTAAATAGCAAGATTACAGAGCAAACTCTTCTGTAAACCACCACCATCCTGCTGCTACACAGTAGGTTTGTGGGGCTCAGTGTCATCAGCCTTGCCCTTGGATGTTTACAACACCTGTCTGAGCTCGTTGAGGGAACTAAACAACAGGAGGTGAGTCAGAGTGACCCAGTTCCAGGTGTGCTTCAAACCTCAACTTGCCAGTCCTGCCTTTAACTGAGAATATGACAGTCCCACCTGAGGCATAGCCGGCTCTGAATGGTAAATAGCTAAAAAGTGGAACAAAGCCTGAGATGCTCCTCATGATCTCCACTTCGACATAAGTGTATTAGATTATATGGCTATTTTCTATCTATCTATCTACTTTGGAGGGTGTAGAGTCACAAATGACCTTCTAATGAACAATGATGCTGGTATGTGTTTGACTGCTGTTTATGATATGATCAATAATAGCATTTTATGAGACATACTTCATAAGGAAATTAGCAGGTGTGCCAGGTAGTGCACTGAATTCATCTCTTAGAGAGAAAATTGTGACAGTTAATAACCATTTGACTTCATTTGTTACAATCAAGTATGGGACATGTTTTATTCTCTATTTGGGTAACATTCACTACTTTGTTTTCCTTTCACTGTTGCCATGTTGATGTAAGAAACTGGATCACTGGATGTTTTTGTTTTTGTGGAATTAAATCAAAACAGAAATTTTTGATCATTGTCTCCAACAACACAAACTTTGGGGTGTATTCAGAGCTTGCTTGATTGGAGCAGTTGTTGTGTTCACCCCCCAAAGATCGGTTTGTTTGGACCTATGTCAACACAGCAAGATGCGGGATAAAACAAGCTGAGCGAGGTTGCCAAGAAGGAAGGGGTGGTCTCGGGTCGCTTCCAATCGAGGCCTGGAGCAGTTTGTTCGCAGTGAGAATGTAATGGACTCAACAACCGACACAAAAAAACAAACTAGCCAACCGTGCTGCTGATGTGTCATGGTTTTTGTTTTTTTTCGGGGTAAACTCCTCCGCCTTCTGGGTAAGATTTCTGACCAATGAGAGAACAGTTGGTTCACGTGTTTACAACTTCGGACCACTTGGGACTGTTACCTTATGAAAACAAAAGACCCAAAAGAAAAATGCAACAATTGTATCATTTCAGCCCATGAATCCAAATAAAGCAAACAAGCCACAGGGCCTGAGTACACCCTAAGGCTGTAACCTGTCTTGTTCGACTGTAACCTAAGCTCTGACCAGCATAACACAAAAAATCCACAACTATTACTAGAATTCAAACTATATTTTAAAAAAAAAGGTACAGAAACTATTTTACAAGCTTTATCTGCTCATGCCTGACATTACTACAACATGTCTAAATGGTAAAACTGTAGAGTGATTGCAGACAGTACAGAAGCTGCCGGACCCTAAACCAGAGTTAAACAGCTTGGGAGGCAAGGGAGGAGGAAGGAAAGAAATCAAAAAAATATATAGCCACTTATTTATCTGATATATTGTTTCTTGATAATGTCAGTTGAACATTAGTTTTGGATAATGGTCATGTTTAAATCATTAGTACCACTAGAGTCAGCTGATGATCAACTGGTCTGTCTGAGCACACAACCACAGTCTACATTTGTCTTCATAGTTTGTCATGTGGTCATATTTCTGAGAGGACTAAAGTAGAAACCTCTGCTTTAGAAACAGATATTCTTCGTTTGGTTGTGTTTAACTTTCTAACCTCCCTTGATTTAGGGATTGATCTCTCCATAATAAAAACTAAACCAACAACTTACCGCTATGACATGATCATTTCCAGGGTGAGATAGTGTCAGGCTTTTCCTCCAAGTGAGTGTGACACCGAAATGATACAGCAGGCTGCAAGCTTAGGCATAGGGTAGTGAGCCTCGAACCACATATCAGCCCAAATGTTTGCTCTTGCTGTGGGGGGATTTGACTGAAACGCCTGAGGAGATTCAACAGATTTGATAAAAGAGGGAGTTTAAGCACACAGACTTTGGTGTGAAATTCATGCTGCTTACCCCCCAGAAGGCAGATGGAAACCAAAAATTAAAACAGTTTCCACCACAGAAGTGATACACAGTGTGGTTGTGCAACAGAGAGAAACAGGGGGTTAAGACAGAGAGAGGGAGGCTGAGATGGTGATGATTTGAAGAATGAAAGAGGATCAAAGAGAGATTGGCTTTGCAGCATCTTATTTTCCTTTTCTTCCTCTGTGGTAGTTTTCGTAAAGATGCATATCGAATTATCTGTGAAACACGTTTACTCTGTAATATTTCACTGTCTGTCATGATGCTGCCGTGTTGAGTAAACTTCATCATGAAGATAAACTCTGTGCTCAGTAGGATTATGAGACAAACATGTCTAATACACTAGTTAGTGTCCTAACGATCATGCATGGACTCTTTTCTGTGGCTAGTTACAGAGGTGCTTCACTTTCACTGCACATGACCTTCATTCAGATTATTACCAATTATGCTAATCCTGATTTTCAATTTGAAAACAGTCACCAGTGTGTTGCAACCCACCCCGGGGGCAATAGCTGTATGGAAACTGCCCCACTGTCATATGAGGACTACGTTCCTCTGATTAAGATGTTTGCTCGAGCGATGTGCTCCCAACAAACTACTGCAAGCACAGCTATAACAATCAATGATTACTCATGCTCAGTGAATTAATAGGCTTTTTCTTGCTAAAAACAGGATTTGGACTTGTAAGATGGCATTGATAAAAATCCACTGTTCCACAGGCAGCTTAATCCTTGATAATGTGTTCATTGGTGAGAGGACAACACATCGAGGGGTCTTAAAGCTTGAGATTGTTCTCCGTCTCACTTCCTCTTTCTCCCCTCATGTCCCTCCCCCTTGTTCTTACCCTCTCTTGCCTCCTCCACCCTTGACCATCTGTGGGAGCAGATAAGTCAGCTGTGCGCTTGCTCGTGTTGTGATTAATTATTTATTCATGTATGATATTAAACCATGGGATGATTTATTCATGATGGTTAACCCTCTCAGTGCAGAGAATATGTTTCAAGCCTTTGTATATAGACTTTTTCCCCCTTTTTTGTCCTGAACTTCTTTTTTTTTATGTGATTTCAGTCCAGGGGTCACATTTCAACCTGCAGCCTCCACACGTAACTGTCTCAAGTTGAATCATCTCTATAAAACAGTTGCAATTAAAACTGAACATGAGGATTTTATTTCATTTTTGTTGCATTTGACGGTTGCATTATCTGTAGTTGAATGTACACAATAAACTGGTAATGTAGTCTATAGTATTTAAGACAGTTCTGTGTAAACACTGCAATATGAACACTATGCACTTGAGAGACTCCGTGGAAACAGCTGTACATCCGCTGTCACTCTCGAAGAGCTGATGAAATTAAAAGCCATGCTCTTTGCAGTATCACATGCACGCACCAGAATTTGACTTGGTAATTAGATTTGGTTACTTGGTATGGAAATGCACCTTGGGATTCGTAACTGACTCTTTGACTTCTTATCGGAGAATCAGATCACGACTGTAAATCTGTTGTAGTGATGATTCAGCTGGGAGAACTTCATGTGTATTCAAGCTGTGGGATGATGCCTCTTTCTGTTCTGGTGTGATGGACTGGGTACACAGTCAGGAACTATGGATGTAATGGTGCACGTATTTGTGGCGAGCCGTGCGGTGCAGGATGTACAGTTCAGTTCACACTGAGATCCAAAAGAGTCATAGGGACAACATGTACCCTTATATTTCCATATTGGCAAAATGCTACCTTGCTACTCTGTCCTGAGTGAGATGGTTTCTTTTAAACTGCAGGGGACATTGTGTCAGTATAGCTCTGACCTTTTTGGGGGCGCCCTGGTGGATTACTGGATAGAGCATGTACTATAAAGGCTTAGCCCTAACAGCAGCGGCCGTGACCCTGGACTGCAAGTAAATCCCTGATTTCAGAATAAGAATAAAAGGCAAAAAAGAGAAAACTCCAGTTTTTTTCTGCAGACAATGTTAATACATCATTTTGAAAAAAAAAGCATATTAATAGAGTGAATATTTTTTAAAGGATTTTTTGAAATATATTGTTTATTTCTTCAACTATAACATTAAAGCACTTTAAGTAGACTGCAGCATTATTATTAATACCTATTTAAAAGTGTAATATTTATTATCACTATTCATTATCACAATATTTTTAACTGTGAATTTAAAAAGAAAAAAAGAAAAGAATAAAAATGCAGATAAGTGAGTTTTGCATACTTTGCTTCCCAAGCACCCCTAGCATTGTATAGTAAATGCTGAGTCATGCAGAATAAAGTAGAAGTGCAGAAATCCCTGTTCAGCTGTTGTCCTGCTAAGCTATATTTGCTCAGTACAGTCTGTCTCCAGCTGCTCTGGCCCACATTGCAGACAGCAGAGTGCAGCATTTAGAGCTTAATAGTAGTGACAAAAAGTGAATGTCCCAACTTTATGAAAGTGCAATACTAAATCGTTGTGGTGCTACTTTGAGTTGTTGTTCGCTCTCTTTTTATTTACCACTACATCACAGTTACTGCCTGTTTCCTGAAGGTAAACTTAATTTGAACCCCTTTTAGCTGTTTTGTGAAGCAGTCAGAAGAGGAGGTCGGTGTACGCAGAGATAGAGATAGAGAGGGAGAGAATGACAGAGAAACAGACGACTGAAGAAAGACTGAGAGAGAGAGACGGAGACAAATAGAGAGATGTGATTAAATGCCTGAGAGCCAGGAGGGTATATCCATTTCACTTGTCACCAGACAGTCACACGGTTCTGGCCAATGAGAAACCAACACACGCTAATTGCCGGTTAGGGAGCCTGTCAGTCATCTGGAAATGCCGTCTGAAGCTCATTTGCATAATTTCTCATATATCCTGCCAGCCAGCGCTGGATAACGCTCAGTGGCCAGAGCGGAGGTTGAGTTTTTTTCTTGTCACATTTGACTTTGTTGGACAGCGATTACTCTCCCATCCCTAATTCCCTATGTGAAATATTCTCATCTTCTTGTGTCTGCGTGCCTTGTTTGCATTTGTCCCCCGCATGAGTGAATATGCATGTGTGTGTGTCAAAGTGTGTACACCCCAGTGACTAGTGGCTGGTAATTGAGAGGAGGGGGCTAATAACAATGTTGTCAGACAGACCTGAGTGGACTCTATTATTAGTGGCTTGTAACACTGGCTAAATGCTGGACAAAACACACACACACAGATTTATACACATCCCATTCTAGGTTGTTGTTGTTGTTGTGGTAGAAGATAGTGACGGAGGGATGAAAGCATCACAGTGGAGAGAGCGCAGAAAGTGAGCGGCAAATTGGCTCAGGGGATGTTTTTACACACTTGCATGTGTTTTTGAATTATGAGTCTGCCGTCGTCAAGAGTGTGTCGCTGACAACCGCAGATGCAAATGTGCCCTATGCCACGTCTTTAATTTGACAAGTGCAACAAAAGCATCCGTCCCCATAGCTCCCTGTCAGCCTATCAAATAATGTCACCTCCTGCTCCTCCCTTGTGACCACCAAGTTGTAAAATTACTGTCAACCCCCTCCCCTACCCATAACAAATGTTTATTTGGACATCCAACAATGGCTCACTGTGATGGGTGCACCCCCCCAACATAAAGCAGAATGAACCAATCTCAATCTAAATTGACTTGGAGTCAGGGAGAGCCTAAAAGCATTCACAGTAACACAGTTAACTACTCAGCTGTCCTCTCTCTCTCTCTCTCTCTCTCTCTCTCTGTGCAGGCCTCATCACATTATCAACAGACACAGTATTTTATAGAATGGTATTTTTTTCCTGGTTTTTTTACCCTTCACGTGACCACTGTCCTCACTACAGTTTCACAGCTGGACTGATGTTTGCAGAGATCAGAAAGGGAATTTCTCAGTAGAAAAGTGATGATGCCTATTTATCCTGGCCCAACATGGCTGCATAAAATGTGGTGGAGGCAGATTCAGTACTGATTCAAAATGTAAAATGAAGGAGAGCAGCTGCAGCAATGCACACGTCAGCCAAAAATAAAACACAATAAAATCCCTAACAAAACTAGAAATGGCATTTATATACATCACACTGGTCTGTTTTCCTGTTTATGTTTTGTAGTGAAAAGTAATTTCTCTTTTCTTGCACCTAGAGGGCACCACCCAGGGGTGGAGGGCTGATGCACAAAATGCTCAACTTAAACACAAGAAATCAGGTTTTACATACTGCAACCCATGTCTCCTAGGAATATGTTGGAATTTATCAATTACACAATCTGAGGTAGAAGATATGTTTCAAATGCCACAGTACTGCAAGTAGATTATATTTCTTTCTTTATTCACTGATGATAAATCTCACCGAGGAAAGTCGTCTCTATTTCAAGGGCGACCTAGCGAAACAGCAGCGTTACAAGATTCACACAAGATGACATAACATCAAGGACACAAATATAACAATATTTTTGGTAAATTGTAAATCTGTCAATATATAAAAAAAGACAGAAAACGTATTTGTTTTCTGTTCAAACATCTGCTCCCTCACTACAATATTTATTTTTGCATAACTACACTTTTCTATTGGTTATGTTTTGGCAAGGTTAAGGACAGACTGTGGTTTGAGGTCACACAGATATGAAAACCGTCTGATAGAATTGAATTGAATGGTTCAGGCAACAAAAGTA
This sequence comes from Selene dorsalis, assembly GCA_900303245.1. Classification (NCBI taxonomy): domain Eukaryota; kingdom Metazoa; phylum Chordata; class Actinopteri; order Carangiformes; family Carangidae; genus Selene; species Selene dorsalis. The sequence goes on along the minus strand of OMNW01035320.1, from coordinate 18,841 downwards.
TAGAGGATGATAAAATATGAATACATTACATTTGTACACATCTAATCTAATGACCATGAGCTTTCATTAAACCTAAACAAAGTACTTTGTTCACTAGGAGCAGATAATGTAGGAACAGTGAGCATTTTACTGACGGTGTTCAGCATCAGCATTTTACAACCTCGCACATGTTCCATGCAATCACGTCTTTCCTTTGTTTCATGACAGTGGTATTCAGATATGTTTGGTAGATTTGTGTTTTGCTCAGTTTCTGCTCCTGTAATTCTGTTGTGCGCTCTGTCTGCCGTGGCCACGAGCGTCACCTCGAATCTCACAGTTAAGCTCACCACTGTTTGCGCAGCCTGAGCACCCACAAAAAAGCCAGCTCTGACACAAGTGCCGAGGAATTGGATTCTTAACCAGGCTGTGGCTTTATGACAGGTTTTCTATGACACTATGTGCCTGTTGATATCACTGTTGCCATGACCCCAAGTTTGTGGAGCTGGAGCTGAATTTATATTTCTGTCTAACTGTGAGTCAGGTTATTGAAGAGGAAATGAACAGAAGAAATGGTTTAATACTTCTATGTTTCTAGCACCTTTTATATTAGTTAAATCTTAGCTAGACTAATCATAGAGAGACATAGACTCCTCAAACAGTATTTATATGTATTTGTAAAGCTACATCACCATTAAAATATATCCACACTGGCCTCTAATGGTCCATCACTCACTATTGTTGCAGGTTATTGATTTGTCTTTACCTGCCAAGTCAGCCTTACTAGCTGTCTCTCCATTTATGCCAGTGTGATTGGATGTGTGTCAGGCTGACCCGTCTCCATCGCCATCGCCATCATCCAAACATAATAAATAATCACACGCTGTGTCTTTGGCCAAAGTGTTACATGGCAGCAGCTCAAGAGCCAGAGAGGGACTCAAGAAAGAAAAAAAAAGAAAGCAGATAAAAATATGACAGCACTGAAGACTTCCGTTGGAAGTACAGCCATTACAAGGCAACAACTGCTGTAATACACGAGTGACAGCACGCTGGTAATAAATGTCCCGAGGGATAACACATCTCAACTGTAAGAGAGTCAGGATCTCGTCTCATAGATCACAGTCGGAGGCGACGTCACACTCAGCGCTGAAATAATAGCTTTCTTGAAAACGACTCGTTTTTCTTCTCTTCTCCAGTAACTCAGCATTTTTTCCATTCGTCTGTGAAACTTGTTCAACTGTCAGAGACTTTTAGTAGCGTGTTCGGTGTGTGTTTGGACTTTGTTTGCGTGACAGTGTGTGTGTGTGTGTGTTATCCCATGCCTGTAGGGATGTTGTGTTGAACATGACCTGCCGCTGAAGTGGAAAATGAGTCACCTTGTACAAATATGCAGTCTGGTACCCAGAGTCAGGTATGTCCCTGTAACTGGCATGATTTACTCTTCCATGCACTGGTTTCTCCTTCCCTCTTTTTTTACAAACACTCACAAACACAGACACACAAACAAACACAATTTTCCCCATTTTTCTGCTTCTCCTTCCTTCCTGTGTTCAAAAGGCACCTCTGGATTTAAAAATTCAGTCTCAGAAAATAGAGGATGATGTCATGTTATAATTTGGGAAATAAATTAGTCTCAATATTATTCCATTTTATGCTCTATGCTTTATTGATATCATTTCATCAACAGATCAAAATGTGTTTTAATGTTTGCACTGTTTTAGCAGCATGTCCATGACTTTAGGAGCTTGCAAACAAGAGAAACAGTTCTCCAAAGCAGAGGACAATGCACTGACTTTATGGGTGAATCTCCAGACTGAATGGGTGAATCTCCAGTAGGTGGAACCTCAACTTCCTCTAATGCAGTTCGATAGCATCTCTTTATCCCTGTGTGGTAAAGGTCCATGTCCCCAAGAAAAAGGGTTTCAGGACCCAAAATGTATCGTCTCAGCACCAGAAGCTGGAGAACCTCGGTGACAACACTGTGGTGCCTTTCTTTGGTGAGTTATCAGATATTTTACAACAATTTTCACAGGCTGAGTAGTAATCTTCGTGATTAGTAAACTAGCACAACTAGTCGAATGTTCTGTATTAATAGTATTGATAAAATTAGACATATTTAATTCTGTACACTCAATCCATTTAGAGGGATGCATGTATATACCGACTTTTCTCTACTCGTTACATTATTCACACCAGCAGCTGCTGCATTACAGTTTTACCCAAATCTACTGCTCCTTCAATCCTTCTTTCCTCCCACATTCCCTGACTCCTAATATTTCCACTCCTCGCATCTGTTTTGCTTTCTTCTTCCCTTCCTCGTACCATCAATTTACCCTAATTACACCTCCCTCTATCCTTCACCATTCCTCATCCCATCCCTATCCTGTTGATCCTTCCTTCCCGAGCCTCTCTAATGGGTTTTAGAGTGGGGCTGTTCTTGTCTTATCCATATTTCAGCAGCGCCAACTTGTCCAAGTTATTAGCAGGCCATTATAGCCTCCTCCATGCGCAGTTCAACCACCAGCCTAAGCCTCAAACCTCTTCAACTCTCCTTTCTTATCATTTCCTCTTTTCCCTGTGGATTTACCATACTCTGCTTCACTCTCAATATTATAGCTCTTTCCTTATTTTCATTGCTTTTTGTTCTTTTTTATTTTTATTTTTTTAGACATTAAAGATTAAATACAAAGCCTGTGGTGGGATCAGGACTTCAACATCAGTTGATCCAGTCTCATTGCTGAGGCAACATTAGCACACGAGTAAATGTATGCAGTTTCACACACAACCAGTAACCTTGGGAAAATGATGCACGTACACATTATCGCCTTTATACACATACTAGTGACGGTTTCATCATCCAGAAGGCCTCACTTAAAGCAAATACACAACTGATAAGTGATTTCTGACATGTAAGGAATTTGTTAGCAGATATAAAAACCTACAATTTTTTATGAATTTATTTGTGAATGACTGCAGTAAAACACATCCTGGTAAATATGTGTATCTGCTTAATTAAAATTTACTGAATTATCATTTCATATAAAGTCTTTATTTTACATTCATTAATTAACATACAAATGTCTACTTGTCTATTTACAAATGCATAAACCACTTTTTAAAACTCCTAATTAGCATCCTCTCTACAGCCCCTTTGCTTGTTTTGGTTGAAAATCTTAGTGGTAATCAGTCAGCATTACTATGCAACATAACAAATTACAATCTTGCACACACACACACACATACTTATTCACACAAACTGACATAACCCGTCACTAATAACAGGCCATCATGAGGAGTGGCCTGCTCTTCCTGCTGTGTGTCTGATAAAATAAGCCACATCTATAAACTATAATACCTCTCTCAACAGAGCTGTAAAACTTTATTTAAATGCTAATGTCTGTTTGACAGATTAGCAGACATACACAGGTGCAATATATTCTCTACTGTTTGACTCAGCTCGCACTGAGCAGCAGGGATATTTCACTCAGGAAAGATACGCTCTGCAATGGTGGCTCAGCTGTGTGTGACTTCATTTGAATAAAATGACTTTAGTTTTGTTGCGTGATAATCTATTACGGCTGGTGGAAGCATTTCATTTAATCGACCCTGGTTTTGAGGTGGTCAGAGGTCAGGCTCCAGTATAGAAACTGCAAGAATTCAGTGTCTCAACTGTTTAGCAGTCTGTTATTTCCATTAATACACCTGCATTTCTGCACTTAATCATCAACTAAATGTCAGCCCAATCATTATCTAAAAATGTGACCAAGGTTTTTGCCAAATTGTACTCCATTGCAAATAAATCACGAATTAAACGAAGAGTGATGTAGCTGTCCCTGCAGGTTGCCACAACTGGTGGGAAAACACAGATGGAAACCTTTGTGATTTCTGATAATGTGGATGAATTAGCCTTTCAACATGTTTAGAACATAAACCCAGCATCAAAAACCAATGAGAAAGTGTTTGATCCTGACTTATGACTGAAAGATCCACGAGTCTTGACAGATTGACAAAGCTCACCTCCTCAGCTACATCAAACATCATGATCATCACGATGATGCCATTTGTATTTTTCTTCTTCACCAGCCAGAAACTGGATCGTTGCGCATTATCCCGCACTTAACAAGAGATTTTGATGTCTTTAAACCAGCATCCATCAAAGCACCCCACTGGATACACAGGTGTATATCGAGGCCAAACACCCCAGGTAAGGATTTAACAGCCAGGAGAGCAGGAGGGTACACTGTGAGCAGAGGAGCGGTGCAGAAGTGATGGGAGTAAAAACAGAGGCTCAATGCTCCACTATCCTTTCATCATTTACACGGCTTTTTCCCCTCTCTTTAGACTTTGGGCTCGGCGGCCCGTGCGTGAGCCCACCAGAAGGTTGGTGACATGTTTTTAACAGTTAATGCTTAAAACGTTTGCCTATATAGACAAGCTGTACATCCTTAGATCGGTCAGAATCCACAGAATTCAAATATCTCGTTCATTTTGCGCTAATTGTCAGCAAACGTGATTAATCGTCATCAGGTAACAGCGGAACCAACATGGCGGTTGTGAACCTACCTTTTCGAAGATTCTAGAAGTTGGATTTTCTTGGCATTCCTCCATTGTTTGTACTCCTTTAGTCCCTAAGTGTCCACACATTACACAAAGTCACTTTTTTTTGTAAAAGTATTCCAAGTCACGAATAAAATCACGATGGGTTGATCCTAGCTAGCTTCCTCTCCTTACACTGAGTTAATTGGCAGAGGAGGTAAATCCGTGCCGCACCGCCACCAACTGGCAACGGCTTCTTACAGCAGCGTCTGAAAATGCGTCATTACGTACTGAGGCATTCTAAGTCGTTTTTTTCATTACAACTTTATTTAATATTCATGTTGCACAAAGAATATAAAAATATGTTGCATTTTTAACACTCTTGAACATTACGTAAACAACGACAACAACAAACAGGCTGTCAGTGAAAAATTAACTACAAAGGCCTGTTTAACTAAATTATTAACAGAAATATCAGTGGAAACCTATGATACTAGAAAAGGCAAATTCCACCAACTTCCCAAACCTACATCCTGTGTTTTCACTGAAGTGTGAACACTACGTCCTGCTTGTAAATAGTTAATGCAGAGTAGCTGCATATTGCCAGATAAATGATATCTTACTGGGTGGGTGCATGCAGTGCCAAGCTAATACAACAGAGGGGGGGG